>CABEEJ010001849.1:119239-133242 GCA_901482245.1 Timema douglasi
CCCTATAAGTTCCTCCTTAAAAAAATCTTCCCCCCCCCCCACCCCCAAGCAAAATCTGAAGTGACACCCCTACCTTCAGGGGTGGGGAACTAGTGTTTCAGCCAGGACAGATCAAATTAGAAGAGAGTCCCTGAGGTGGAGGACCTTCACACTTAGTTACCTGGAGGAAAAGGGTTGATCAAAGCAGAGATTATACAACTGTGAAGTAAAGTCAGAACCCACCTCTATATTGCCAATAGCAGGGTTGTCATCTTTGTACCCTAGTTTAGTCCAAAACTTGTTTTGCTTGGGGTTGGCCACTCCAAGGGACGTAGCAAGCCTCGACACACACTCTGCTACTTGCCCTGTGACTAGGTCCCCTTGAACAGGGGGGTTCCTTAGTGCTGATGACACCACTGCCAGACCATCACACCCAAGCAGCAGTTTGCGTAGTAGCCATCGCCGTCTAAAACATATGAATAGTATTAATAATATAAAAATCAGCTACAGTCAAACTTTATTATAACAGCATTGGATATTTCGTCAAATAGGGTATAGCGTCATTTTTTCAGCAGTCCACTCAAAATGTCATCAATTAACGTTATAAAAACCTTTGTATTGGAGTCACTACCACTCGGTTGTCGCGTCAAAAACTTCTTGGATATTTTACTCTAAATTGTATTTAAATAGAGGTGTATGTAAAAAAAAGGCCAATTCCTAAAAAGGTCTATTTTCTAGCATGCTGGGAGTGTTCTGATCTTACAGTGAACCGGGATAATAATATATTGAATGGTCAAACAAAGTCAGGGAGAGGGTTGTGGGAATTGTGGTCACTTCAAGGTCAAAATGAAGAGAAGACTAACGCTCTTTCATTGGCACTGAGCTGGCTGTAACTGTTTCATGTGTGCATCTAAGCTCAAAGCCAAGGTGTTTTCTTTCGTATTTTATAAGTTCAACGTTTTGGTAGTTATTATATGTAGGCCTACATTTTTTATAATCATGGCAAGGTGAAGTACAAAAAGAAAAGTTCTGTTTATTCAAGAGAACGTACATGTAATTAGAGCATGTTAAAGTGGACGGAAAAAGACTGATGTATGCTGTGAGTTTGAATTAGTGAACTCTACTGTATGCACAATTTAAAAAAATAAGGATAACATTTTAAAGGCACTTGAAGAAGATGAAGAAGAAATAAAAAAAATGTTAGGAAATGCAAACATACTGATGTGGATGCAGCACTTTTGAAGTGGTTCAAACAGTGTCGAAGTTTAGATATTCCTCTGAATTGACCAATTTTGAAAGAAAAGGTTACAAAATTTAGAAAACTGTTTGGTATTGAATTTACGTGCTCCAACAAATGGCTGGATCATTTTAAAGCCAAAAATTTGATTTCCTTTACTAGAATTTGTGGTGAGGTAAAAAGTGTGGATCTTAACGTTACAGGCGATTGGGTACGTATCACTTGGCCAGACCTTAGACAATCATATAAAGATGAAGACATCTTTCATGGAGATGAAACGGGGTTAAAAAAAAAAAATTAATGCCAGATAAGACTCTGAAATTTAAAGACAAAAACCGTGTTGGTGGGAATTTTTTCAAACAAAGAGTTATAGCTTTTATTTGTGCAAACATGACAGAAACTGAAAAAAGGAAACTTTTAGATATCGGGAAAAGTCTGCATCCTAGATGTTTTAAACACATTAAAAAAACTTCCTATAAGCTACACTGCCAATCAAAAAGTGTGGATAACATCTAGTGTTTTTGAATATGAACTAAAAAAGTATGACAAAGAAAGAGCTGTCGATGAAAAACATATAAGTTCTACTAATAGTTGACAAATATGCAGCTCATCCAAGGTTAAATTTGCCCAACATTAATCTAGTTTTTTTTTTACTGTCAAACAGTACGAGCGTCCTGCAACCTATGGACCAAGGTATCATTAGAAGCTTTAAGTGTCACTACCGCAAACAACTTCTAAACACAATTATTTTTTGTGTGGATATGGCTAAACCTGTAACAATTCCTGTTTTAGATGCGATAAAATACCTGGACGATACTTGGAAGAGTGTAACACAACAGATGATAACGAAGTGCTTTAGTAAAGCACAGCTTACACACATTGATTTAACCGATGATGATCTTGATGAAACCTTGGAGTGGATTAAGCAATTCAATGTGAAAGAATGTGGAAATGAGCTTGATTCCTATGTTTCAGTGGATGGATGAATGAGTGATTCAGAAATTACCACAGAAGTAAAAAAATGCAGATGCATAAGATAGTGCTGAAGAAGAGACTGGACAAGTGGAAGATGATAATAATATTTGTCCAACATTACAGAAAGCAATGAGAGCAGGTGAAAGTCTTTAAAGATTTTACCGCTTCAGAGAGATGTCTGCCAATGTGTTGAATTCAGTGCAGCAGCTACCGTATTTCACCATATAATCGTCACATTTTTTATGCCTAATTATTGGGGGAGGAAGTACGGTGTGACTATTATGTGAAGCTTTTTTTTTTAAATATTAAAAAAAAATTAGTACTGTATTCCCCTCCCCCCCTTCATTCGTTGAGTGCACTGGAACAGTGTGGCGAGTCTAATAATAAGCTCTAGGTCAAAACAACTGGTAATTTTTTTCCGCGCCTAGCAAAGCTGTGTGGTTTGTAGAGGGGAATGGGCAGGCAAGTGAAATCAGCAGTCACATTCAAATATTCCCACACGAGCTAAGCTAGTTAATGTCTGCTTGTGATACATTACTGGGAAAAAGTGTGTGACAGCTCGGTGATGGCACGCAATAATTGTGCTTCGAAATATGAAAAATCCATTCAATGCTATTATTAGCTCACACTCAAAATATAGACCTAGTAAGAATCACACGTTTCTTAAATTATGATTGATTCCCTATTAAAATGTTTTATCATAGTTAATACGCCAAGTCATAAGTCACGCGGCACTGCTCAACCATAATGTTCAAACATTCCAAAATCGCATCGATTTGAGATTTTCATTTTGAGACTTTAAGAATAGGTAGGGCCTACCTATGGAAAAAAAAAACTGCTACACTGATCCCATTAAACATTTTTTTCACAGCAAACATAGCTCTTGGGAAACTGTAGGGGGGTAACAATTTTCCTTTGTTCTAACTCAAAACCTTTTGCATATTTCATAGTGATTTAGGCCTAATGGAAGTAACTTATATTACATAATAACACATCTCTGCAGTAGCACACTTAAATTGTAAGACCCCATCTATCTTTTTTTTTGCTTCACATTTAATCAAACATTGGTATTGTTGACTAATGACTTTGTGAAATTCCTTAGGTTTCAGTGATACACTAGATGTGCTAGGTCTAGAGAGTGGGCCTAAGTAATGAATAAACTAGTCTGGAAGAGCTTCCAGCCCAAGAGGAGTTAACAAACCAAGGTCAGTCATTTTCTTAAAAATAATTATAGAATGATACATTATAGGCTAAACAAAAATTACCTGTGTGGGCCCAATCAGGGGCGGATTCAGAATTATTTCCTGGGGTGCTGGGGGTGAAGGGGGACAAAAAAAAATAGGCTACCTATTTTATTTCAGATTTTTTTTTGTAGGTTCTTCCATTCAAATGGTTTTTTTTTATATATCCTGACATGGTTTAATCAATTGGTACAGCTTAGCAATTTATGACTATTCATGGTTTTAAGGGGAATAATATTATGTCCTGCCCATGCTAAAACTGTTTATTCTTGGTTAAAACTTTTTTTGTGTATTTATTTAACTCAATTTACTTATTAATTGTTAATACTGAGTGGAAATTCCACTGTTTTATCTTTAATGATGTTCATTTATTTAACAGATACATCTCAGAAAACAACCCCAACTGACAAAGTTGAACATCATACGCCTCCTGATACACCTAATGGAATTGTACAGTGTTTTACTCCAAAAAGAGCAAAAAGATGTTTTGAATTCCAGAGTTTTCACAGAAGATCATCGACAAGAACACCACCAGGTATAAATACAAGCCATAATATTACAAAAGATAATAACTGAGTCTTATAACTATATAACAATATATAACTAGGCCTATTTACATTTCAGATAGGTAACTTGAAAGCAACTTTTGTGCTTAAGGAGTCTTCTGGCATTATAGTTTTTGGCAACATGCAATATTAAAACACATGTGAACTTGTATACATACTATACTGGTTATCAAACCTAAGAGAACTTTATACTTGATACCACCTCGAGGCTTGAACCAACGATCCGAGATAAGACAATGCGCTCTACTGACTGAGATACCTACAACTACAGCGACAGAACGACATAAGTCGTGAACCAAGGACAAACTACAAAACACGACCACTAGAATAGATGCAACTTCGAGGGGACAAGAACAACCAAGGGTCCGGGAATTATTTCCAACTGGCGAGCGGAGCTGCAAGGAGGCAACAAGTTTGTTACAGGTCTAAACCAAACAGCAATCTGGCGGTTCAAGGACGTGGCAGACGAAGAAAGAGAACAGACGACAAGGACGGGACAACAGCTGATGAGCTACGCGACAAAGCTGGAGACCACACGGCAACAACGGACTACAGGACAATAAAATAAATAAATCACAGATAAGCCACCAGTATTAAAATTAATATTATTATTAAGAACACAGCAACATTTTGCATGTAATAAAAAAACAACCTAACTTTAAGATTTTGGAAACACTGGGGAAATTATTTTATTTTTCTAAAATGGCAGAAATAAATAGTGAAACTTTACTAGGCAGTGACAATGACGATAGTTTAATGATACAGACATTGATGAAAGGCCACATAATCAATTAGGATTAGATGAAATGAATAAACTTGAAACAAGCACAGAGCCAGATGAAATGACAGGCTATGATCAAGTAGAAGTAGGCATCAAAACTAACCAAATTGCTAATCAAATTCATGTGGAAAACAATGTCTTGCCCACTGAAAATGATATTGCACCAGATGTAGGTCAGATAGAAATTGTGAATCAAGAAGAAAGGAAGGATCTGATAGTGATAGAGAGTCTAGGAGTAAATAGTGAAGGAAAGGAAATAATAACAAACCAGATAGTAGCAGACCCTGTAAAANAGCACAGCATTTATTTCATCATTTAAGTCCCTTATTGAAACAAATTTTATATCATCACACTCTCCTGGTTTTAATTGTCAAAAAGATGACACAGAAGGGGCATTAGACTCCCTAACAAGTTTTATTCTAGATGATGTGACTGCAGATTCCCAACTTAGTGCTACTTCATACACTTGTGCCACTACCCCACGCAAAGAGGTTGTTGCCCCACAAAGTAGAATCGCCATAGCTTCACATACATATGTAACAGGTTTTATTTCTAAGAGAATATCTGCACTAACAAAGAACTGTGAAACGTGCAGGCTGGAACTCGTATCTCAAATAGAGCGACCACAGCACGGCTTTATAGTGGCTAGACAATATTCACCCAAAGCATTATGTCTTCTTAACACAGCTTTGGTTTAGTTTGTGGAGACATTATAATGAAAATACAGAACCATTAACCACAAAACTGCCCCAGATTAAATATATCTAAGATCCTGTCAACACTCATTGTGGAGGAAGTGGACTTCTGTTCTTTGACTTGTTTAGTACATGATGTTAAAACACTAACTATTAAGCTTGTTGTAAAAATGATGATCCACGCATGGGTCAAAAATGTTAACAGAATTTTGACTGGAAAGCAATCCTTGTCCACTGGTTCAACAGACCCTATTAAAATTCAAGCTCAGAAACTCAGCAAGAAATATTCAAAAGTATACTCTAGGAAATAACTTAAATGATTTCTCCTTCAAACTGCACCAATATGATTTTTGTGGTTTCCTTAGTTTTGATTAATAGTTTTGATTAATAGTTTTGATTAATACATTGAAAAATAAGTACTATAACTTGGGGTGTATGAGTGTCCTTTGGAAATAATTATCTGCTTCGACTTCCCTTTGAAAAAAATTCCAGCTTCAACAATTACAAGCTTTTTAAATAACTATATCAGCAACTAAAATACTCAATTTATGTTATAACTATCTGTCGTGTTGGTAGTGTGTTAAAAGTATCTTATTGAATACTAGAAAAAGTGGTGTTTTATAAAATTATTCTTGTAACAAAATGGTAGAATTGACCTAAAAAAGCAATTTATTATTATTTTATTTTTTTTAAACTCC
Organism: Timema douglasi; assembly: GCA_901482245.1. NCBI lineage: Eukaryota > Metazoa > Arthropoda > Insecta > Phasmatodea > Timematidae > Timema > Timema douglasi. The sequence continues at coordinate 125,412 of CABEEJ010001849.1, forward strand.
TGTTGCCAAAGAGATTTTAATATTAAGAAGAAAAGAAAGGAATGAATGGAAACTAAAATGTATGATGACATAAAATTCATTTTTCCAAGATGATGTTGGTGTTTGGAAAATTTTATTAATACCTTGTACAGAATTGTTTATTGAAAATTCACTTGTCCCTATGTTAGAGTGAGAGGGAACAAAAATGTTGCTTAGGCTGTTAATGTTTAGATCCTTTAATTTCTGTTTGAATGTTTTTTCTATGAGTGGGACTTGATCTATCAAAATACAGTAGAAGCCCTGTAAAAAGCAGTACAGGGTAAACATTTCACCCGTTCCTTATGGCTTTATTGCGGAGGGTGTCCTGGACATTGAAAAATGATGAAGTGGGAGCATGGTCAGAAACGAATACAATAAAGTGTATATATAAATTTAAGTCATCAAACATAAATAAAAACTTAACAGTTATATACGTTACCTGTTTGAAACACTAGTTTCACTATATGGATTCATGCTACATGGCCTTTACATTTGTGGAGCAAGGGTTGGAACAAGTAGTAGATAATTGGCTGCAGTGGATTTCAATGACGGAGATGATTGCCTTGGGTTATTGTTTTGTGGTGTGAGCCTAGTAGTAAATGGGAGACATACTTTTTACTGCGTTTTAACGGAACCTGCACAATATAGGACTCAACTATTTCAGCCTTCTACTGTATACCGTGTATTGAAGACATATCACTTTGTCTCATCTGTCATTGTACTGTTTATAGCGTGTTTCTAATGAAGTTGGTTTATTAGTAGTTCTTTATGAGCTCTGTTTTGGAGGTTCTCAAGCTGTGACATAGCGTGTTTTGATCTTGTGCCTAGTGCCCTAAAAATCTTAACAAACTTTGAAGTTGGAATCTTCTCCTAGATTTTGTAATTAGAGGTTGTCCCGGTGATTCAGTTCAAGATATAGCTCTCATCTGCGGGGTAGCAACAATCATGGCGGGGCGGGGAAACAGGAATTATTTGTTCAAACTAGAGGGAAAGAAGGATAAGCACTCATAGTCTGGATACTGACTTTAATGGTGGTTTAAATTATTATCACGTCAACACTGATACACTTCTCAAAGACAATTTGGGAAATTGATACATTTAGAACACAAATTGCATTTGGATATTTTCTCTTGATACTCTGATGATTAATTAAATAAAAGGGAAGGTCCCAGAGGTCCTTACTTACACTGGCCTGACCCCATTTCCATTTGAAATAATACCAGCCTTGGTGGCGTGGTGGACTTACACGTCATTCTCATGTTGGGCTTTATTGCCGGTGATGATGAGAACAAGGTTTGAATCTCATTCGGTTGAAATGAGGCTGGTTTTTCCTAAAATGTTTTTTCACTCTCCCTCCACATAAATGCAGGTTCACTTCCTTTGAAACACATCCTTAACCAATTAGCATAATTAGTACTTAGGCATATAACCAGAACGGGTAGTAAGATATGGGGCTAAAAAAAATTGAGATATTAACTTCCAATATGCTCGCTGTTACATCTCTATCAATCGTGAGTGTTAAAGAGTGTTAAAAACAATTGGCATCTCCATGCCAAATTACCTGGAAAGCGCGTTCCTTTGCACTGATTGGCTGATCACTTAAAACTGTCGTTGATACTCCCACCATTTGGGAAAAAAATGAAATATAATAAAAGGTATAACCAATAGCTTTGAGCTTCAGACTTGTGAAACAAAGTGATCAAATAAATTTGTTAAACAGAAATCTAACAACAAAAGTGAAAATTAGTAAATTTGAAAATTAAGTGATTAAAAATGAAGTTAATGATTTGAAATTTGGAATATTTATTACTTACAGCTTTGTTAAACATCTTACCCAATTATATTTACCATCTATCCCCAAATTTCAATTAAATTAATTTTAGAATTAGAGTTAATAACAGATTATAAATAAAACTAAAATAGGCCTTAATCGGTACAGAAAAATACAGTGGAGTGTAAGTCGGGCAGCAAATATTTGTATTTGGTGGGCTCAGGTGGGAATTTTATTCTGCAAACAACTTTATCACAGGCCTATTAAATTTCGAATTACAAGCTAAAACAGTCACAAAATGTAACATGGCCATTTCCAATTTAATGTGCATTTGATGCGTACTTTTCTATTTTTATCCTAACATATCTGGCTAATAATAAATGTAAAGAAAACTAATTTAAATTAAGAATCAAATAGCTAAAGCTATTATTTATGTTTTTAGTGAGGATTAATTCATCTAGATATCATATTCTGAAAATTTAAAAATGACACCTGGGCACAGGAATTGAACCCGGGACCTTTGGCTTAGTATGCCTATGCTCTAACCACTGAGCTATCCAGTAATTAATTAATTTAAATTGAGTTTTCGAAAGCATAGGGCCTAAAGCTCTCAATGTGAAAATGTTGAATTTGGTATGTTTTTGGCATTGACAGAGAAAATTAAGTCGTAGGAATTTTGATTTCCCTATGTTATAGACTTGTGACCTGTGAGAAATGTTATCGCAGTTTTGTTGATAACAAACATAACAATTTATAAATTAATAAAAAATAATACCTACCTTTGTTTAATATGAGCTGAATTGAAATAATTCGACAATGAATATCATTTAACTTTTTTTTTTCAAAGTTTGAATTAGAGATTAGTGATAACATGGTATTATATACTTATAAAGTTCTTGAGATGTCCGATTGAAATACGGGCATAAAAAATACTTGCCCAACATTCTGAGATTTTTAGATGCCCGAAATTTTGGGTGTCTTACCACCTCTAAAATACACCTTCCCTAAAATTATATTTTTTGACATGTTAAACATAAATGAAATTAAAACTATTTACAACAAAGTAAAATACTGCCGATATTTTTCAATCAATTGGCAAGGTAATGTTTCACATGGGAGAAGCAAAAAGAATTAACGATTTCTCTGTTGTTGGGATTGGTTGGTTTTACCGGGATTTAGTTTCCAGTATGGGAAATTGGTATTTGGAACATAAAACAACTTTGAATGGTAATTCTCTAAAAGACTCATCTAAAATTCGACTTATTTTTACTCAGGAAAACAAAAATGTTTCATCAACATTTTAGAGCAGTCGAATAAGACAGACTAGAGTACAAAATGAGAGATCTTGAGATTAGGGGGTCAGTTGGTAAAGTGCTGAGACGTGTTTCAAAGTTCCACAAAGCCCGCATTATTTAAGCATATAATAGGATTTTTTTTTTCTGGTCTTCAGAACTTTCATTCTATTGCAGTGTTGAAGCTATTTCCACTATCATAATTTCAACAGGCTATCATCGAACCTGATTCTATTGCATGTCAGCTCTGTGTTCTCTATTTGTAATGTTGGTGTCTAAGTAAGTAATATATTAATGTTGTATATCAGATTACATGTTGGGTTGATGAAATGTATGAACAATGTCAGATTATATAGAAGCTATTGGAGGCATAACAATATATCAGATTACTGTCCGTGTCAAACTGGTAGTGTGTTTTAGTTTTAATATAACTAAACTTATGCAAGGTCCAAATTATCAAATTAGTTTAAAAGATTATAAATATTTGTATAACCATCTATTATGGCTTTCCTCCCAATAAAACTTTTTAGGGATGTGCAAGAACCACTTTTTCAATTTGAGACACCTAGAGAACTATTATTTCTGTTTGTGAAGTGAAACAGAGTACACTTTTGAATGATTTTATGTGATTCTTTGTCTATTGATTTGTATAAGGGAAAATATACTTTTTATTGTAATAAAATATATATCATGCTTTGTTTGTTTACTTTAAAAAAATCCTCTTACAGCAAATTTATTTATAAATAAGTAAATTTTTTACATACAAAACTTTGCTAGATTTTTTTTTCTTTCTGAAATGTGCAAACATGGTAGCTAAGAGTAATGTTATTTTTTTATAGTAATAAAGTAACTTGGCAATTTTTAAATATAAATACAACATAGTGACACCCTTGGAAGTGTTTCTTCAGTTTCAGATACTTAAATTTTATTGTCTAATCTATCGTCACTAAAAATTTGTATAATAATGGATAGTTAAAACAGGTTTTGAGCCTTTAATTAGTATTAATACATTATTCGGGTGAGAAAATATTGTAATTATAATAATGAAGCATGAAAACTTGATTGAGATTGAAAAAATAATTCTACATTTGTGAGTTGATTTTTTATTCTGCAAGTTTTATTGAAATATCAAAGAAAGTTACATGTGATTTGAAAATGCCGCCACAATATTTGCTAGTTCAGGAACTAATCACTTCGGCGCTACTTGTTAGGTTATGGTTCAAATTTACACTACAGAGAGCGTCTTTTATTGTATTGCGTTTTCTATGTTTGACTGTATTCACATTTCAACTTTGGTTTAAAAATATTTTAAAAATTCAATTGTGATTTGTTAGGAATTAAAAAAGTGAACTTGGCATGTCCCTGAGTGAAACTCTACTCAAACTGTTCATTATTGTCAATAGTGCTCACATGCAAGGGAAGTCTCCAGGTGATAAAGAGTGTGAGAGACTACTTTTTTTTAACTCGACGCCTGATCAGCAAATAAGATACTATTTTGTGTAATATTGGGAACAGGAAATTTCAAATTCTTAATTTATAGATAGTTTTGTGAATTTAAATTTTCATTTATCTTCTATGGTGTTTTATATGATAAATTTTAAATCTCATTCAACATTCATATTGAAGTATCAAAGCTGGATTTATTAGATTCCACTAAACTATGGCAAGATTGTGTCTATATTTTATTTGAAATTTTCAAGACCTAATATTTAATACCAACATTAGAGATCTATGTATAACCTAAGAAGAAGCCACTTTGCACAAAGCATTTTTTTAATTTTGTGTCATACATTTATTTTTATTTATTTCATACTTTTATATTTAAATTAATTAGGAGAAACAGGATAAGGGATTAAGTCCTCTGAGAAAGAGTGTGAGTAAAGGGAGTACATGAGATAGTAGAGGAAACAAGACTGAGATAGTATGGGCATGTGATGAGAATGGAAAAATACTGCAGGGGAGGCCAAGAAAGAGATGAGCGGAGCAGATAACAGAAAGCGTGCAAGTGAAAGGAGGATAATGAAAGCAATTAAAAGATGAAGAAGAGTTGATGATGATGATATACAAAAAAATTATAGCTTTGCCTATGAGTACTAATATTTTGAGCTTCGAGTCAAGCTTTAAATAAATACCCAGGCTCGAAAGATTATGGGCTTGAGATTTTGAGCTCCTTGAAAAGGGTTCTTTCTTTGCCTTGTCTTATGTCTAGAGATGAATGACTCATTGCTTACTTTTAGCTCTGCTTGTTTGGAGGTGTAGTGTGAAATGAGGAGTGCAAAACAGGGTACCTATGGTACAGCTTTCCATGGGAATGTCAAGGTCAGCAACTGAGTAAACTAGTGTTGAGTGGAGGAGAGTATGAGGTTTGGAAAAAGGAGATATAGAAAGGCATCTCTTTGTTTGGCTGTTAGAACATAATTATCTTAGCGCAAGACTGTATTGAGTATACCTTAATTCAAATGACTTGCATGTGAATCCTAAAAATCATTAATTATTATATTTTCTATCTGGTAGGAGGTTGGAACCAAGTGAATATCTAAACTCAAGATGAACAGGCATTTAGTGGGGTTGTTTACACACAAAAAAATTGCTAAATCTACACATCCACACCAATATACACAAATTATTTTTTGAACTGTCCTTAATGATATTGAAATGAATATTAATTTTTCAGTTTATAACACAGTATATTTAAAATTGAATCCTATGTTTATCAATTACTAAGGCTTGATTATTATTATTATATATATGGAAGAAGGTATAGGAAAAGTGGATAGAAACATATAAAAGGGGGACAAACACAATATTGCCTTTATAATGAAAAGAAGAACACAGTTCACACTTTACACTGCTGCCAATGGACAAAGAGGTAATAGTTACCTCTTAAAGAAAATTGATGGTCACCGCCCAATCCCCGACCCAGGTTTCATTATATCGTTTTACATGTTCCTATTTATGTATTATATCATTCTTTACCAGTTTCCTTTTTCTCCCTTTTGTTTTTTGGTTTTCTCTTTTAGGAAGTTGCGTTGAGCGTTTCACACTCCTCCCTGATAAGTTCCGATAGAATGAAACCTGGGTCGGGTGATTGGGCGGTGACCATAAATTTTCTTTAAGAGGCAAACATTACCTCTTTGTCCATTGGCAGCAGTGTAAAGTGTGAACTGTGTTCTTCTTTTCATTGTAAAGGCCATATTGTGTTTGTCCCCCTTTTATATGTTTTTATCCACTTTTCCTGTACCTTCTTCCAAATATAATACAATTACCTCGTAAAGCGAAAAGAGATTTTCCTTATTAAGGCTTGATTATTATAATCATTTAAAAATCTTTGTTTAAAATTTTAAAACAATACCTTTCTCTAAAATAGGTGAATCATGTTTAATTAAAAAACAATTTTTAATAACTTTAATATCAAAGATGGGCCACTCAAATCTTCGAATCCACCAAATCCTGACAAGTTTTCAAGATTCGAGGATTTGGTGTTTTACAGACTTTGATGGTCAACTCTCTCACCTCATAAACAAATCATAATATTTTGAATTAAAAATTACTTCGTTAGGCCTACTTCAAAAGCACAACTTAATCCGTAGTAATTATTTTGTCAGACAAAAGAAATATGAATAATTTTTTTTTATATAATAATTGTAAGGTGTGGAAAATCTAACGTGCCTAATACTGTACCCTCCCACCTCTATGGGAAACTTGGACTTGACTATTATAGCGCATACTCACTTCTGAAACTTTCACTTAATGAACAATCTTTTACATATTTTAATAAGCACATTAAAGCTATTCAAAAACTGAAAATCAAAACTAGAATACAAATAAACTTGAAATAAATAAAACAAATTACAGCTTTTGTTTAACAATACACATGATACAAAGTCAGCCACCATGACATATATGTTTAATCGTTAGCGGCCAGAGTGATGATTAAATATATATAAAACTGTTAATTTTTACTACCCCACTGGTTTTAATTATCTACAACTGTGTAAAGAGCCCCAATTTATTTCATACTATCCTTAAGTTAGATATTTTGTTGGGTTTCATGAAAAATAAATAATTGACACCAATAAAACTGTTTATTTATGCCTATCAGCCTATGTATTGTATGTCGACTGTTTGTTTAAAATCAATTCAGGTAATCTGTTCACTTAGTAAGCGCAATAGAGATTTAAGAATCAATTAATGACTTGCTAATTCATAATTTGTTTTTAAATTGATTTTAAATAAAAGGTTTTTTTAAATATGTTATTGAAGTATGTGTAAAAATATTCAAACATAGTTCTTCCTAATAAAATGGGAATTAACATATTGCAAGACTCAAAAATATGTTTGTGTTTTAAATAGAATGTATTCTCAGAAATCGATATATCACAAGAATCGAATATATTTCTTGTTTTCTACACGAAGATAGATAATAGATATAAAAGAAAATAATAATAATACATTATATTGTGGACTGTATTTTCCTTTTCATTGTAAAGGCCAAATTATGTTCGTTCCTTTTATATGTTTCTATCCACCTTTCCTATACCTTCATCCAAATATAATACAATTACCTCATAAAGTGAAAAGAGGTTTTCCTTATAGAGTTATACAATGCATGTTGTTTTAGTCTTTTTTTAATCAGTTTGTATTTTTGTGTTTGCTCTTTTATTAAAAGCCTGTAGCAGCACATGCCGAAACCCATAATTGTGACTTTAATAACTGTTACACAACCAAGGTGGTCAAATCCCTGAACAAA
>CABEEJ010001850.1:0-21872 GCA_901482245.1 Timema douglasi
AAAAAAAGAAGATGAGCGGGACTCGATCCAGCGAACCAGTGATTACAGAGCTTGAACGCTAACCACTCTACCGCCACCATCTCGTGATTATAGTCGCAACGCACCGGTACATATTCGACGCATCAAACTTCTCTTGCGATTTTCTCGAAAACGCCTAAGTAGTACGCCTTACTACTTGCTCATTATGTTGTCCTAATGAACTACTATAAGTGTACAAAGATTGAAGATAATCCGTGATCCGAATGTCGTGGCCTCCCCTTGTAAAACTGGTAATTCTTGTACTGCCAAAAGCTAACCACGTCAATAGAAGAGAAATTATAAACCAGACCAAACAAGTTTGAAGGTTGAATTTAGAATAAGTGTACCCGCATTTGCGTGGAGGGAAAGTGAAACACTATTTTGGAAGAACCACCCTCAGTACACTCAAACAGCATTTGAGCTCCGATCTCCCTGTTATCGGCAGTGTAGTCGTTTGCGAAAAAGAAGCTAACTTTTAATTCACAGTAAACATTATATGAAATGGTTTGGTTGATATGTTAAATAGCACATATTGAGGTTTGAAAATGGGCATTCATAATTTGGCTTACCTATATACTAGCAAAGTTGATTAAAAAAATTGTCAGAAAATGTAACAAATTTTTCAAAAGCAATGCATTTATATAGCACTCTTTCTCTGTTAACAAATTCAACAGTCTCAAAGTATCAACCACAATAAAATGTAATAGCAATAGTCCATCCACCAGTTAAAATAGTTAGATTAATGTATTTTATACAGAGAGGGTAGTGTTCGGTAGCCCCCCCTTTTGATAGAAGGTGTCAATTTTGAGAGCTGAAAACTAAATGTCATGACATTTTAACATCCTGGCAAAGAAACAAGCCAGGAATAAGATATAAGATGGGTGGCTAGTAAACTTTCTCCTGGAGGATCGTCAATACACCCTGATGTGCTACCTTTAAACACCATAGCATGACCGCTGAAAAAGTTAAACGTCGTATTCATCTTATGAGCTATTGTAATAATATTAAAAAAGTCATCACTGCAGTAGAGGATGTTTAAAGCACTGGGGTCATTCAACCTAGGAGGGAGGGGAGGTTATTGAAACTCAACCTATCATACCGGATCACTTAGAAGAAAATATGATGGAAGTCAAACAAGAATATATGCCTTTAAAAAAAATTCAATGCAAGGGTTTTAACAACAAAATATATGGAGTAGGGGAGTACATCTACATTAGTATGGAGAGAATATGAGATAAATAAAGTGCTAAATCAGATAAGTAAAACTGCTTCCAAGACACCTGGCTTTGGCTTCAAACTTTGATCTCCTCGTCAACAGGGGCCAAGGGCAATGCAAGTCTCATGCCTTAAGACAGCTTGGTAACAGATGCTGATTATACAAAAGTAAATTTTGAAATAAATACAACTAACCTCTAAAGCATAAGTCTCCTTTGGGAAGGTCCACTTGATAGCCAATGGATGTTATTGACTCTTGCATCCTGAAATTAGTCTCCAGTTCCACTCCAAGTTGCAATTGATCACTTGCTTTTTGGTAGTAGCAGAGATGCAAGCCAGCACCTCCTAAGGTGCCACTAACAATAGCGTCAGCACCTGCTCACAAATACACAAATTAACTAAATAAAGCCTTCCTCATACCTAAAACGCCTAGCATAATTACCACACAAGTGTATAACCTGAATGTGTAGTTAAAAAATATTTAAAAAATTCATTCTCAATATTTTTTTATACTAGTAAGAATCGAGAATATTGAGGTATCAAGGGACCAAGTTTGACATACTATACATTAACTTAGTTAAATTTATATATTGTTGTCAAAAAAATTTTCAATAAATATTTTCAATTTAAACATAAGAAAATTTTCTTTTATATTTTATACACCATTAATGCCAGAATTACTGTCTTCAAGAAACAAAAATTGTTTTAATTGTAAGAATGGATTATTAACAAGAAACTTCTAAACATGAGCTAGACAAGGTATGAACTCAACTAAAACTCTAAACTCTTAAAGCTTTATAATAAACCTTCACATTGTGTCGCAGAATACATTTACATAATTTTTGTTTGTGCTCTTCTGTATATATTTTATCTCCACAAAAAAATACACGTTTTATCAAAAACACTCAGAACCCAGTTAACACACTTATCACAACAATACACTTGAAATCAAACCAGCTGTTCACTGTTTAAGGCAGATATTGGAAACCTACAGCCTCTGAGCTGGATTCGGTATTCTGACTGATTTTATCTGGCCTGCAGAAGTTTAGCAAACAAACAATTGTGTTCATAAAAATAAACCATTAATTAATTATTATATTAGAAATATTTGTAATATATATTTGGAAGAAGGTACAGGAAAGGCGGATAGAAAACATATAAAAGGGACGAACACAGTATGGGTTTTACAATGAAAAGAACACAGTTCACACTTTACACTGTTGCCACTGGACAAAGAGGCAATGGATGCCTCTTGAAGAAACTTAATCATTACCGCCCAATTACCTGATCTAAGTTTGAATCTATCAGAACTCATCAGGAAGGAGTGTGAAACGCGCAACACAACTTCCTAAAAGAGGAAACAAAAAAACATAAAAGGGAGAAAAAGAAAATTGGTAAAGATTGATAGGACACTTAGATAGGAACATGTAAATGGAACAAATAACATAGAGGACAAACACAGAAAATGGGCATAGGATATATGTGTGTGTATGGAAAACCTCATATATCTATATATATAAGGAAAATATCATATGAGAAATATAAAATTGAAATTTTTTGCCTGATATTTTACTCTTACAAGCCCAACAAAATTTTTTCTAAGCCCATACATAAGTCCCGCAATATCAAAAAAGTTGTGGGCCTCTGGTTTAGGGTATGACTGGTTGAAGCTAGTGGGATGGCAGATGTAAGGCATTGGGACTACATAAGAGGCGCCAAGAAAGTGTGTATGTTGGGCACTCCCACTTCCAGCAAAGTGTGATTACTGGGTGTTACAGATGTATAGGGACTTTGGAGTCAGCCTGTATATTAGGTCACTTGAGTAAAGTGATTAAGGTTTCATATTAATAATGTCAGTGGTAGGCTAAATATAATTTCTAGTGTATAAAATGTATAATAAAGTCTAGTATCATTTGAATAGAGGTAGTCCCAGGGCAGGTTGGAATTTTATTTTAGCACAGCGTCTTAGTACCTGTTCAGGTTATACACAACTTGGAATGTATTATTGTTTGTTTATTTGTGCCCATTAAGGTAGTTTGCATATGAACTAATCATACTGAAGTGTTAAGGATGAGGAATGTTGAATTTAGAGAGAGTGTACCTAAATTTGCATGGGGGAGGAGGAGAGAGTGTAAATCCATTTATAAAAATCCACACTTAACACCTACTGAGATTCAGGCCCCGATCTCCTCGCCATCACCAGTCCAGTCTATTGTAAGAGTGACACATTAAATATTTGACTACCCAAGCAGGCTATTATTAATCATTATAATAATTATTATTATTATTATCATTCTCATTAACATCTTCTTCCTCATCCTTATTATCATTAACAGTATTATTAGAGGCACTGTGATGCAAACTCACCTTATAGGGCATGGAGCAAACTTATGGCAAAATCCAATTTTTTATAACTAAAATGCCCATGTACCACATGAAAATGAATATAAATCCCAACGGGGATGAGTGGTATTAGTGCCTTAACACCACCTATTGATCATGTCTAATGTTTGTCCTGTTTAAATGTATGCATCTACTCAAGTACAGTGTTAAAATATGACCGACTGACTACCTGTGTATCGAGCAGCTGCAGATATAACAGCAATTTCACCACCAGGAACAGTGGGGCCATACTGGTAAGCTAGCTCTGCCCCAAGAGCCAATTTGGAAGTCACTGACTGAAGGTAGTGTGCCACTAGGACTCCTGCAAGTTTAAACAAATTACAAAATGTCACTTTTCTCATAACAAGACAAATACAGTCATGCTACTAAAAGTGTTCAAATAAGCTCGCATCTCTCATATTTTACATGTGTGCCATCAGTCTTATACTCCTTTTCGTCCTGCTTTGACAGAACAAGGCTGTCTTGAGTCATTTGCACATTATAAAAAATACATAAAAAGTAAAAACATTGTTAGAGTATTGTTTTGTTATTATTTAATTGATTCCCCAATAAGGAGATGAATAGGATATCTCATTTAATTTTTTATGTGCATAACTAAATAAAATTATAGTAAAGTTGTTGTGGCCCTTTTTCAAGTTAGGTAACGTTGGCCAAATATATTTCTATTAAAATTACAAAATATAAAACAGGTTAAATTCTTACTTATATTTGAGGAGCTTAACATGCTACGCACATAAACGGACATCAGCTAACACACTAGCTTTCATGGCCAGCCTGTAAATGATCGTAATGGCTTCGCAAATGAAATGAGGTCAACACAGAATGAATACTTATTTGTCCAATCTATAGTTTTGTAGTGATCCTATAGCAGCTGCGTTGTTGGTTAAAATAATAAAACTTCATTTATTTAAATTCTTATCTATTCACTTGAACCAATTCTTTAGCTATTGTGTTAAATTATTTAACAAAATCATATATTTAAATTACTATGTATTATATTGATTGGCTTCTAGTATTTCACTTAATACATGTCACGCACCTTGGTTAGTGTGAGAGTGGCCATCAACAGATTTAAGATAAATTCACAATATCAATTGCTTTAGCCGTGATGTAATCTAATTACTATTGATTATCACGCCTGTTTATCTATTCCACTAATTCGACCCACGGTGAATACCCGAGCAGCAAACGTGAGGTGTTGATTAAAGATTCACAAAACTTGACTCCCAAGAGTTGACCCGAGAGCGTCCTTGACGCAAGCCCGGCGAGACAAAAGTAACAAGTCTCCTAATCGACTCAAATGATTTTTTTAAATATCACAAAAATACTCCCATTGGTCCTCAAGATCCAACATGGACAAAGTATTCTATCTCCCGGACCATTATCGGTCTCATACAAGGGAAGAGAACCACCCACTTAACAGCTTTTAGGAAGCTATTGTTGTACCGAGGACGACTCTCACAATATTCCTTAATACCTGGCTAGCAGGTTATTAACCTTGCAGTCCTCGTTACTGCCACCAAGAATGTTAAAAACATCTTATTTTCTAATGTATCAGTAAATAATTGCAGAGATCATGTGTTAAAAATGTTAATCTAGACATAGTAACTACCTTGTCTTGTTAAAGATTTTCACTACACAATATACTAATTTAATCTGACTACTTTTCAGACTTACAAGTTATGAACCAGTTCCCCTGGAAATATGTGTTAGTGTTGCTCTTAGTGTAATTGCAATTAGATTTGTTTGTACTATTGAATGCTTTGGCAGTACAGTATGGGAAAGAGACCAGCCATAGTACTATTTTGTTGACACCTGTTTATTAACCATCGACCACTGTAGTCAAGGAACTTTTCTATTGTTTATCATTATACAATGTTTCAAAGAGATTATCTTACAACTCAGTCTAGCAAAACTGATTAAGATTAATATGTATATCTTGTTCTATATTTTGTTATTAACTACTTGATTATTTTCTTCTTTAGAAAAATTCATCCAGTAGCCCGGCTCCTGAACAGCCCTAGTAGCTACAGCAAGACAATCAAATTTCTCAGTCTTATTGTCTGTATCAAGCTTCTAACGTATAACCTTCAATATTATTGTAATCTTTACTTTGTTATTTCTGGTTTTAATAAATCTATTAATTGTTTAACATAATTCTTTTCAATATAAATTGTATAACCTGCAGGCCAAATGTGTCAGTCACAGGTTAGTTTTTTGTCAGAGCAGAAATATTTACAAAAAATTAGTTGCTGATAAAGGCAAACCATAATTTTCTCAAATTACCATTGTTACTTCACCTTAATTTGTTGCAGACTTGATTTATTAATTAGGATGCTTCAACACAAATCTTCGTCAAAAGTCTGCCTTGTTGTAACTTTTACTATTATTCTATCAAATTTAGTCTAATAGATTTGTAATACACCCAAGTCTTAATTACTGGAGAAAAATTAGGTGTTAAACAAACAATATACTTTTTTTAATCCGCCATCTTGATAAAAAAAATTCAACTAGCCCAGGATATAGAATAAGGAGAGGTGAAAAATAAACTGACTATGGTTGACAGGGAGAAAAGATAGATAACCACTCGTGAAATAAACCATCGTCAGTGCATTCAAAATCCAGCTACTAATATGGTTCAATTTATATTGTTTTTGCATGTATCATAAACTGGAACAATTAAAAAAAAGAGGTTAAAAATCATTTATATTAAGTGATTAAGAGGTATCCATTACCTACCCAATTTTATGGCCAAAAATGGTCTAAGACGTAACTCTCATGTAATATTGGCCTGCTGATGACAGGGAGATTGAGGTTCGAATCTCAGGTCTATTGGGGGTGGTTTTTCCTAAATGTTTTTCCCCTCTCCTTCCCTGAAAATGCAGAAAGATTACCTTTAAAAGACTTCCTTCCCCGTCCCACCTCTAATAGAGTAATTATCATATATGTGATTTACTTGAACAGGTAGTAAGACGTGGTAATATATATTTTTCTAAGTAGCCATTACCTATACACATCCATGTTGAAAGATCAATATATAAATAATATTGAGTGAGGAATAAATCAATAGTTGCCTATAATTCAGTTATGTACTCGTACACTAATAATGATCTATCACGTTTCTACAATACCATACCATACTATACCATACCAAACACACACGCACACACACACACACACACACACACATACATGTACACCCCCTTATACCAAAGTTAGAATTTGTAAACCAGTAGACATTTCTTCTCATTTATTCATATTGAACCAGTTTCATAGTCAGACTTACTTAGTATGCCTAAGTGCGGTGTACACTAGATAAAAGACCCCACCTACCTACATGGGCTATATGAAACTGATCCATTCCATTTAATTCTAGTTTAGTGTCATCTTTTATTTAGTGTAGCACCGCACTTAAAGCATAGTCAACCTGACTATGAAACTGGTCCATTGTTGCTTATAGCTTAACTCTATCTTGCCTAGGTGAGGTTTATCAAAGATAAACCCTTTAATGTCATAATTTGTAGAACATGTGCACCTTTTAGGAAGGGGAATTAATACCCGGTTCGTAGGATTGCTATAACCTACTCTAAACATATTGTCAATTATTCGGCTCATTGGTCATTTAAGAGCCCCTCTCATGATCAATTAACTCTCAAAATAGACACAACATTCTTGAATCATAAAATGTATCAAAGTGTGGTTTTCTGCATTCTTTACTTGACAACAAGGAAATTTGGATCAGGACAATCAGGTTAGTAGGTTTTTTTTTCATTTTAAAACAATCATTTTTTAATAATGTTGTCATTTTCAAACTATAGTAAAAAGGTTTCAGTGGTCTCAATTCCACTGTTTTCTAAAGTAGAATACAGAATACTACACCATGATGCAATGCCTGGTTCGAGATCTGTATTTTCTGTTAAAGTTAGGTGTTATTCGTGGGGCTAACCACTTATTTACTAGATATTACTTTGATAAAAGCTTGTAAGAAAACAAGAATTTACTTCCAAGAAATATAATACACATTCAAAATCTGCTGGATCAGGGGTATTATATAATCTATATTAAAAATTGCCTCCAAAAAATCAATCAAAAAATGTTTTTCAATAACTTATCAAAGAATACTTTTTAATACATGGCTTATAAAACACCAATTAAAGAAAGTTTTTATATAGGCCCAACTTATTCAAAAAAAAATCAAAGAATCTTTTTCAATAAATTATTTAAAAAAATATATCATAGAACCTCTTTCAATAAATTATACAAAATATCAATCAAAGATTGTTTTTCAATCACTTATAAGAAGATCAATCAAAGAATGATTTTCAATAACTTATAAGAAAATCAATCAAAGAATGATTTTCAATAACTTATTAAAAATATCAATCAAAGAATATTTTTCAATAGCTTATTAAATAAAACAATCAAAGAATATTTTTCAATAACTTATTTAAAAAAATCAATCAAAGAATATTTTTCAATAACTTATTAAAAAAAATCAATCAAAAAATGTTTTCAAATAACCTATTAGAAAGATTAACAAAGGAATGATTTTAAATAACTTATTAAAATATTACAACTCAACAATTATTTTTACTAACCTGATTCATTAATTATGTCTGGATTTCCAAGAGTTAAAGAAGATGTATGGTCATCATCTTTATAATCGACTGTCAACTGAGCTGCAGAAAAAATACTATTTTGTACTTGCACTGCAGCCTTGACTCTGGTTCTTGGACTATACTGGGTAATTATGTTGGCATTCAGATTACCACTTGGGTCAATGTCTCCAAGAAGGACAGGAAAAGCTTCACTTGGAGTAAACTGCTTTGTCCCAACGTAGGTTGCGCCAAATCTGTAGCCAGATTGTGTCACTGAGCTCATGTTTAATGTGTGAGAAACTTGGAAGTGATTACTTAAGCCCTTGTTGACCATTAATTTTGCACCTTCAAAAACAATTGGGAACACATCTGAAAATAAAAGAGTGATAAAATTGAATTCTAGAATGTAGAATGTAAAATACATTCTTATTAGTGGAATAAGAAATTATTTTAATTAATGTCTCTCGATAAATGTTTCCCTTTTAACCCACTTACCTTTTAAATCCAAACAACCTGAGTTGATGGTTTTATTTTGCTTTTTTTTATATTTATATAAAAAAAAGTAATTTCAAAGTGTAAAATGGATTTTTTTTTCTATAACTTATTTATTTTAGCTACGTCTTATTAGCTAACTACTAAGCCAAATCCTTTTTTGATTTGATCCCTATGTGTATTTTGAAAACTTCTTAAAAATGGTTTTTTCCTCCCTAGTATTGAAAACTGAATGGTGATATAGTAATGTAGTTTTCCTTGAGATAAAACTCATCTCATAGACTTGGGGGGAATGCAAAAAGACTTGGAAATACATTTCTTCTAGTTTATGCAAAAGTTAGTGCTTTGACAATTTCTTTATAAATCCAAATATCTCTTTAAGGAAAGCCTTTTTTCACTTTTTGAGGTGTTTTTTATGCACCTTTCCTGTATCCAAATATATATTCATAAATACAAAGAAATACAGATGCTATGATTTTGTTGAAATAACTTGAAATATTTCTTTATTTCAAAATTCTATCAAGTTTGTAAAAAAAATTAAAAAAGGTAAAATGAATTCACCTTTTTCAATGAGTAGATAATTATGGTTTGTTATTGTTGTTATTAATGTTATTGATTACTGTTGTTATTGCTATTGTTCTTATTATTCATGGTGTCTACATATTGTAATTTACTGATTATTATATTTAATACTTTGATTATAACAACATTTTCCCGAATTTTTTTTGTAAATTACTGACTTATTCCTGTTTTCCCTGACCACTTTAAATTCCCAGCTAATTCCAGTTTTCCCTGATTTTACCGGATGGTAGACACGGTGTTGGTGTTGTTATTATTATTATTATTATTATTATTATTATTATTATTATTATTATTATTATTATTATTATTATTAGTGCTGAAGTCCTTCACTTACACATCTTCCTGCCAACTTAGCGTATCCACAGCCTGTACTATGGACCCCAGCCTCGTTTTCTGATATCATTGTACACAATACTATATGTGATGTTCATGTCTGGTTGACCTCGGTAAGGTCAAGTGCTCGCCTTCGGATCCCATGTTTATGGGTTAAAACCCAAGCATGTAGATTAAAGGCAGGGCTGTGAAGTAGGTATGCCAAGCTTTCGTCCCCTTTATTTTTCTACTGTCCAATTCCGGCTTCTATTTTTCTATCGTCCGACTCCAAGACTCCTTCATAAATGGCTAAAGTATATTAATTAACTCAATAACAAATTGAATGCAGTAAAATGCTCCAATAGGCTACAGATTACTTCATGGGAAGCTTATTTGACATCGTGAATTTATATTTAAATAAGTTTGTCAATCCAAATTACAAATTTTGATCCTAAATAATTTAAAAAATAATTATATAATATTATGACTTTTAATTTGAAACTGGAGTGTGAGTATTTTTCAGACTCAGACTCCACCTAAAATTGCTTCAGACCCTTCGACTCTGTGTAAAAGAACCCTTGAAGGTAGGCCTATGGTAAAAACCTTTCCCGGCAAAATTGGTAAGCCCTTTCACGCACGCTCATAGAAATTCAGTATGGAAGGCAACGGAGAATCAACACACTTCTTGAACTTTCTATAGTTAATGGGATTTCTACCAGATGGTGCGGGCAGCACTAAGCTAATGATTTATTGCATTGTATGAAGTAGGCTAACTAATCAATTTTTAATGAAATTGAATTGTTTGTTTGATCAATAATCTTTGAGATTTTAATTTGTTGATGCATGAAAGGATAGGTTTAGTTAGGTTGGATAGAACCATAATTATATATACCAATACATGGGTAATTCTCAAATTGATAGATGAATAGGACATCCAAAAATAAAATTTCAGGAAAAGTATAATTTTTTGTTTGATTACACAAGATTTATTAAATAATTAAGTAATAATAACAAAAGCAGAGCTTGATTTTAAAATTTTCTTGTTTTTTTTTAAGTTTTACTAAAGTGGTTACCCATAATCCATCACTTTGCTAACGCTGTTTCAGATGCACATAAATATATTATAATCTCTAACATTCAAATAAAATATGTAGGCCTATTTTTACTAAGTACGGGTCTACCATATTTTTCTTAATATTGATATAAAATAAGATAGCCTAAATTTATTGGAATTAGAATTTTGTAAGTGAAGAATCATACAAAATTCATGTGCTAGTGATGTTAAATTTTACAAAATCCAGAGAAAATTAAGTTTTACATTTCTCATTTTTTTTATTGATGTTTTAATAGTTCAAATATTAATAATATATAATGTAGCATTGGACGTTATAAGGGAGACGTTAAAACAAAATAAATAGAAGAGACTTACTGCATTCACCTGTCGACTGGGCCTGCGGGGAACAACGGCTCAAAGCCTCCGGACGAACATTCACTGACCCGGGAGAACAAGACACTAAGAGCGCATAAGTTCATTCGCGAGGTTAAGAGTCATGACAATGACTCGGTACTCAAACAACAAATCAGCCCTTTCGCAGACAGCCTGGTTTGGCATAACTGTGAAGTCAGAAGTTCTGAGTCGGGCAACAGCCGAACGGTTATTCGCCTGTCGACTGGACCTGCGGGGAACAACGGCTCAAAGCCTCCGGACGAACATTCAATGACCCGGGAGAACAAGACACTAAGAGCACGTGATGTCTGGCAAACTAAGCGACGCCTAGGCCTGGCTGGGCATGCGCAGTGACTAGTCTCCGTTACTAGAATGTTCCAGAAGCACAGCATGCTTGAATTTTTGTTCCATTTTAGTCCAGAATGTATCCTACACCTTCACCTTTCGTCATCTACTGAGTTTTGTATATATTCTGCTCTCTGTATCGATAACGTCACAATTGGGCCTGTGTCTTAGCAGGGTTAAGATAAGCTCCGGCTTTCGGCGTCTAAAAAAATGTAAGATCTAAATTCTGTTTTGGCTTATGAAACCTTTTAATTTACTTTAATATTTTTCTAAATTCTCTTTTCGGCCACACTTTTAAAAAACTGCTAAAATTACGTCTTATGGTTAGGAACATTTCTTTACTCCTTTTTTATAACTAGGCCTTTGTGCCTTATTAACGGTAATGTCATGTATATTACGATAGGTTGGATAATTTTTTGTCATAATATATTTAGGAATTTTTGATAACTTTCACGAATACCATTTTCTTGGTCTTGGCGTTAATTTAGTACGGATTGTTTTCTGAGAATAAAGTTGTATCTAAAACAAACTTTTTGCGCCATTTCTAATGGCTAACTATTTGATATTTAAATTTTTTTGTAATACGTTAATTCTTAAGGGATATTTTTCATTGCTAAGTTAAGATGTTTTATTGTCATTTGCAAAGCTCCTTTTATTCTGAGCAAACTTTTTATAGTAAATGTAGGATTTAAATATTTGATATTAAAAATATAAAATATTTGTAGATTTAGTGTTACTAGTTGGGCGCCTCTTCATGATAGAGGTACCTTTTTATGTAGCACCATATGACAATGTTTATAAAGTCTTTAATTAGTCTCGCGTACACAATACGCATGTTAAGAAAACAATATTAACCTTTATATGGAAAATTTCATTGGTTTCGAGACATTATGTTGTTTACCTATATAATATTGTATATTCTGAGTCAAACTGTTACGCAACTATTGAGCGTTATTAATAAATATCAATCTTTCTTGATCTGTTTTGTATCTTTTTGATATATGCCCCATTATTCCCAAGGAAAGTTCGCCCAATTCTTGGGGTTTTATATGAACTTTAGGAAGGCTGCAGTCTCTTGCTCTCTGGTTGAGATAGAGGTTCACATTTATAATATCCACAACTGGTTCGAGGGTTGCGAGATGTGGGACTGTAATGTTTGTGTTTAGCATTTACAACCTGGAACTCCTCAGCACTCGCTCTGGGTTAAACTCCCCCCATCTTTTTAATTTTTATGTTTTTCTATGTGTTTTGTTGGCATCTGCCCCTTTTGGATTCTACATTTCATATAAAATTTCACTATTTTAAATGAAGTCCCCGGATTAACCTACTTAAAGAAAGATTACATGTTATGATCAGATTAAAAGTTTAGCTTTAAGTGACTCTTCCGTAGTCAAAATATATGGTAAAATGAAGGGCTAGGATTTTCGTACGCTAAAATAACAAATTGCCAGAAACACTACACAAACTTTCGAAATACATCTAAATATAGAGAATTCTCATGAAAAAATTGCCTATGTTAAAGGATGTCTCTGGAATAACCTAATTAAAGAAT
Source organism: Timema douglasi (assembly GCA_901482245.1). Classification (NCBI taxonomy): domain Eukaryota; kingdom Metazoa; phylum Arthropoda; class Insecta; order Phasmatodea; family Timematidae; genus Timema; species Timema douglasi. Next base: position 12,965 of record CABEEJ010001850.1, read on the forward strand.
GATTAAATGCTATGAAAAGATGAAAAGTCTAGCTGTCACTGGCTCTACCGTAATAAACATATATGGGAAAATGACGTGCTATTAATTTCTTACAGTTCAATAACTTCAAAATGCAAAACACACTACACAATCATTAAAAATATCTCTAAAAATATTGATATTAGATATAAAATTTCCCTATGTTAAATGAAGTCCTTGGAATAACCTACTTAAAGAAAGATTACATATTATGATCAGATTAATAGTTTAGCTGTCAATGACTCTTCAGTAGTCAACATATATGGTAAAATGAAGGGCTAGGAAATACTTACGCTAAAATATCAAATTGCCAGACACACTACACAAACATTCAAAATCACTCTAAATATGTTGATCTTTAATTTAAAATTTTCTTATTTTAAATGAAGTCCCTGTAAAGACCTACTTAAATAAAGATTAAATGTAATGATAAGATGAAAAGTCTAGCTGTGACTGGCTTTTCCGTAGTCAACATATATGGTAGAATGTAGTGCTAGTTTTTACGTACAATTCAATAATATCAAAAAGCAAAACACACTTTAATGACGTAAAAAATAACTCTAAAAATATTAATCTTTCATATAAAATTTCATAATGTTAAATGAAGTCCCTGGAATGACCTATTTATATAAAGTTTAAATGTAAGGTTAATATGATAAGTCTAGCTTTCACTGGCTCTTCCGTAGTCAACATATATGGTAGAATGAAGTGCTAGTATTTACGTAGATTTCAATAACATCAACATTGAAAACACACTAAAAATCATTAAAAATAAATCTAAAAATATTGATATTTTCTATAAAAATTCCCTATGTTAAATGAAGTTCCTGGAATGACCTACTTAAGTAAAGTTTAAATGTAATGATAAGATCAAAAGTCTAGCTGTCACTGGCTCTTCCGTAATCAACATATATGGGAAAATGAAGTGTTAATATTTTCGTACAGTTCAATAAATTCAAAATTCAAAACACACTACACAAACAATAAAAATACATCTAAACATATTGATTTTTCATATAAAATTTCCTTATATTAAATGAAGTCCCTGGAATGAACTTCTTAAATAAAGATTAAATTTAATGATAAGATGAAAAGTCAAGCTTTCATTGGCTCTTCCGTTGTCAACATATATGGTAGAATGAAGTGCTAGTATTTACGTACAGTTCAATAACATCAAAATGCAAAACACACTACGAAATCATTAAAAATAACTTTAAAAATATTGATATTTCATATAAAATTTCCTTATATTTAATGAAGTCCCTGGAATGACATACTTAAATAAAGATTAAATGTAATGATATGATGAAAAGTCTAGCTTTTAATGGCTCTTCCGTAGTCAACATATATGGTAGAATGAAGTGCTAGTATTTACGTACAGTTCTATGACATCAAAATGCAAAAAAACACTAAAAAATCATTATAATAACTCTAAAAATATTGATATTTCATATAAAACTTACCTATATTAAATGAGGTCCCTGGAATGACCTACTTAAATAAAGATCAAATGTAATATAATATGAAAAGTAGAAGTCAACATATATGGTAGAATGAAGTGCTAATATTTACGTACAGTTCTATTACATCAAAATTCAAAACACACTACACAAACATTAAAAATAACTATAAAAATATTGATATCTCATATAAAATTTCCCTATGTTTAATGAAGTACCTGGAATGACCTACTTAAAAAAGGATTACATGAATGTTAAAATGAAAAGTCTAGCTGTCACGTGCGTTTTCGTATTCAACATGTATAGTAAAAAAAATTGCTATGATTTACGTACAAATCAATAACATCAACTTGCCAGACACTACAAATCAGTAAAAATAAACCTATATATATTGATTTTTTATGCAAAATTTCCCTATGTTAAATGAAGTCCCTGGAATAACCTAATTAAAGAAAGATTACATGTTATGATAAGATGAAAAGTCTAACTGTCACTGGTTTTTCCGTATTCAACATGTATAGTAAAAAGAATGGCTAGGAATTACATACGGTAAAATATCAAATTGCCAGACACACTACACAAACATTCAAAATAACTCTAAAATATTGATCTTTCATATAAAATTTCCCTATTCTAAATGAAGTCCCTGGATTGATCTACTTAAATAAAGATTAAATGTAATGAAAAGATGAAAAGTCTAGTTTTCAATGGCTCTTCCGTAGTCACCATATATGGTAGAATGAATTGCTAGTATTTACGTACAGTTCAATAACATCAAATTGCTAGACACACTACAAAAACATTAAAAAAACTCTTAAAATATTAATTTTTCATATAAAATTTCCTTATATTAAATGAAGTCCCTGGAATAACCTACTTAAAGAAAGATTACATGTTATGATTAGATTAAAAGTTTAGCTGTCACTGGCTCTTCCGTAATCAACATACATTGGAAAATGAAAAGTAAGTATTTACGTACAGTTCAATAACATCAAAATGCAAAACACACTACACAAACATTAAAAATAACTATAAAAATATTGATATCTCATATAAAATTTCCCTATGTTTAATGAAGTACCTGGAATGACCTACTTAAAGAAGGATTACATGAATGATAAGATGAAAAATCTAGATGTCACTGGCTTTTTCGTATTCAACATCTATAGTTAAAAGAATGGCTATGATTTACGTACAAATTAATAACATCAACTTGCCAGACACACTACAAAGACATTAAAAAAACCTTTAAATATATTGATTTTTCATATAAAATTTTCTTATTTTAAATGAAGTATTTGGAATAACCTACTTATAGAAAGATTACATGTTATGATAAGATGAAAAGTCTAGATGTCACTGGCTTTTCCGTATTCAACATGTATAGTAAAAAGAATGGCTAGGATTTATATAAGGTAAAATATCAAATTGCCAGACACACTACACAAACATTAAAAATCACTCTAAAAATATTGATATTTCATATAAAATTTCCTTATGTTAAATGAAGTACCTAGAATGACCTATTTAAAGAAGGATTACATGTAATGAAAATGTGAAAAGTCTAACTGTCACTGGCTTTTACGTATTCAACATTTATAGTAAAAATAATGCCTATGATTTGCGTACACATCAATAACATTAACTTGCTAGACACACCACAAAAACATTTTTAAAAAAACCCTAAAAATATTGTTTTTTTATTTAAAATTTCCCTATGTTAAATGTAGTCCGTGGAATAACCTACTTAAAGAAAGATTACATGTTATGATCAGATTAAAAGTTTAGCTGTTACTGACTCTTCCGTAGTTAAAATATATGGTAAAATGAAAGGCTAGGATTTACGTACGCTAAAATATCATATTGACAGACACACTACACAAACATTCAAAATAACTCTAAAAATATTGATCTTTCATATAAAATTTCATTATGTTAAATGAAGTCCCTGGAATGACCTACTTAAATAAAGATTAAATGTAATGAAAAGATGAAAAGTCTAGCTTTCAATGGCTCTTCCGTAGTCAACATATATGGTAGAATGAAGTGCTAGTATTTACGCACAGTTCAATAACTTCAAAATGCAAATCATAATACACAAACATTCAAAATCACTCTAAAATTATTGATAATTCTTATAAAATTTCCCTATGTTAAATGAAGTACCTGGATTGTGAAACCTCTGATGGATGAATTGTAGAACTTTAAGAAAACCAGTATTAATTTTGTTTCATTGTATTTATTTTAGTGTTAGTGCTTTTTTTAACAGTTTAGTAACACTTGAAGTACGACTTGGACTACATTCAATAATAGTACACGGTAATTTTCAGCACAGCTGTTTAAAGGTCAGTCGTACAAAGATGAATGCTAGCGGATCACTGATCCGAGCAGGACTGACTGAACTGAGTTAACTGACTGCCTTGATTGAACTGACGTAAATAAATATGACAGGGTTGAACTCGCGTCCCGCCCGCGCGGACGGTAGAGGAATACACTAAGTGACCTGCCCTCTACCGTCAAACACGGCGGGTTCACAGTTCAACCGCTCGGGTAATACGTAGAGTGTGACGTCACACTCTACATACACCCCAGCCACAAAAAATATATATAAGGCAAAAACCTTTATAGCTAGAATACAACATGATAACACACCACGTGTGTTTCATGGCACATTAATATATAAACACAACAACAAATGTGACAAGGAAAATACACATATATACAAATCTTGGAAGGACGCGAGTAGGCCTACTCTAAATAGACCATAAATAAGAAAATATAATTACACAAATATTAATTAGTATGGTCTTATTTCTAATAGTTGTTATGTAAGGTAATAAGGTTAATTATATTAACATAGACAATCATAGAAGTAGCAAAATGTTACAAAGCAGTGGTTTTATAGAAAAACTCCTCGGCACTCGCTCTGGGTTAAACTCCCCCCATCTTTTTAATTTTTATGTTTTTCTATGTGTTTTGTTGGCATCTGCCCCTATTGGATGCTACAATAATATTTTTTTTTACTAAGAATGTTAATGAGAAATAAGTGATTTTATTTTCGTTAGTAAGGTGACGTGGGCGTTAGCGAGGAAATGTTTGGGAAAACAGCCTTTACATTAAACATTTCACTTTACTAATGTGAGCTATGTGACTATCAGTAGTTTCGTCACCTAACTGATGTAAGCGAAGTGATGACGCCATTTTCGTCATCAAGCAACCTTAGTGAAGTGATAACACTATTTTCGTTATGAAGCAACGCTAAAGAAGTGATATTTTAATGGACTTTTTTCGAGTTCCATAACCGTAATATAAGTATAAAGTGGCAGACAAACATTGAGGTTAGTTCCTGCCTCCATTTACGTTCAAATGAACTGGTATTGGATTAGTTATTTCAAAATCTTCAAATGATATCAACATTAGCAAAGTGATTTACCAGTACCTGAGTTTTCGTATGTTGACCAAATAATATTAAATAAACTGTTTAACAAATGAAATAACAAGGACCAGCAGATGCAGGACAACAACACACTATGGCTAATGGGGAACAGCGGAGCATTCTAGATGGTTTTAGCGCCAAATACAAAATATCATTTTTGTCCAGTGTGTTACTTGGTAACAAACATTGATTAAAATGGCAAACTTCATGAATAATTTATTGAAATGGATTTTTCAAACGAAAATAACAGTATTATGGGTATATTTTACCGACATTAATATGGGCGTTTATATTTATGACATCATATAATGGGAATGTCAGTTGTTGCCAATTGGTTTCCGGTTTAGTCTTATCAGTACTTGTGCCATATGTGTATCATAATGTGTAGATGTTGAAGAGTTATTCAAACAAGATAAATGCATCTCATAAGCTTTCTTTTCTTAAGCTAGTTCTAGCCAGTTCACCTCATTACACCCTATATGTTTGGGTCCATTATAATATGATCCTCCTATATGTATCTGTCTCTTTCCATTAAGTCTCTCAGTCGCAACCCTTTACTTGCGATGGGGTGGGTTTTTTGAAAATTTTCCCACCCCTAACCTATAGTGGCAATTTTCAGGCCGCAAGGCCGCCAAATCCTTTCATGTTGTGATTGTTCGTATCCCTATGTCGTGTCCGTTTTCGAGAGCCCTTCGGGGCTGGTGTTAATGTTTGTCCTTTTATGTTTCCCATGTTTTATTCATGTTTTCATGTTTATGTTTACTGTTTATTAATAAAAAACCATACAAACTCAAAAAAAACTAGATTCCCCCATTCATGCTGCATGGCCACTATGCTGCATGGCTACTTTTATAATTGGCTGTAGATAGATTCGTCATATTATTTTGATCATAAAATTAATCGCAAAATATTATTTTGGTTATATACAAATCATTAACTCATGGGTTTGGTAATAGGTACCCACCCAATCGACCTGAATTTCTGGGATAACCAAAATGTTTTGAGGGTTATGTGATCACAGTATAACTTACCTTTACATTTCTTGTGAATATCTTCTAAAGTACCTGGATTTATTGTCCCCCCTTCTTGCAAATAATTAACATCTTCATTGTCTTTAAGATCTTTATTTGCTGGATTTGAAGAATCATCAATTGTTGGCGGTGGTGGCGGAACAGCCAATTTTGGAGTTTTCTTTTCGGATGAACTTAAAGTTAGTGTGTTACCCATATTTAGGAGGATTATTTGACAAATAAGAAAAATAAGTCTACAAAACACAATTATTTTAAATCGTTTTATATATAAACTACCGGTAAAAATCATAAATTTTTTTATAATAAGGTAAAGAAAGCCAAGCCAACATATAATACCGAAATCCCGTTAAATTTAAAATATTTCCCTGAGCTATTTTAATTTTAGAATAATGATTGTAACACTGTTTGCCATGTAACTATTTTATGTGCACAATTAAGGTTAATTCAATGAATCAAAATTCGAATATTATAATGTTGTAAGGAAAAATAACTAATGAAAAAACCTAACATAAAAATTATTTTAAAAAATTCCATTATTTATTTACATTTAGATTAGTATATTAAATTAATTTTTATAAAAAAAATCCTTTTACCTGAGTATTATTTATATAAAAATAAAGTTTTAATTATAATTATATAGTTTTAGGCGAATAGAGGATTAAAAAGATCTAATTATATTTATGCATAACTTAATATGGTAACCACATTTTATTTTAGAAAAATCATAACAAAAAAAGAAAATCACAAAGAAGAATATATTCTATGGTATGCTGTGGACATGTCCCCAAAAAAATACAAGTATAAAAAGAAAATTGGTAAAGTGAGGGAGAGAAATAATTGAACTGCAATTTTATTTTATATTAAAATTCACTTTCTATTGCGAATTAAAAGTTAAAAGGTTCCATTAAATTAAATAATGCCTAAAAGAACATTAGATTCGTCAATTTCATGAAACAAATATAATCTCAAGAAAAATTCTGTTTGCACAGAATATATATATCCTTTCATTATTGACTATAAAATAAATTTACGAAGAACAGGTGCCAATCCTGTTATGAATGTGAGGAAATGTGTTGTCGAATGATTGGCTACACTGGGATATACACGCCAGTGTGAAGGACAGTGGCTGTGTACAAAAATGTGCAGAGTCATAAAAGTGAACTCCAAGTGTTTTCATTACAGAGTGTAAAACTAAAACTATAGCAATTTATCACGTTTGTAGTATGTGCAAAGTAGCCTCTAGGATTGTCTAGAATATAACAAATCCCTCCAAATTAATACTTCAATGAAAAAGTTATAATATTTAACGATTCAAAATAAAAACAACACTCGGCACAAATGATAGGTACCTAATATAAATATTTGGGAGACATGTGTAGCAAAAGGGGGGGGGGGGAAGCTAAAAGAAAGGTACCCTACCTAGTTACTTTACTTTCTTCCATTTAAATGGGAATTTATATTGATCAGATATTATATAAAAGCTTTAATTGACATTCCACGTGAAGTTACTTGCGCAAGCGGTGTTCAGTTAAAAAGTATTATTTTCTCTAACTACAAACATAATTCATTTTGGAAGTACCGATGTTTGGTTAAAAACCACTATTTATGACTGTACGCACCGGGGCCTGTTTTGTATGACAATATAATAAAACCCTCAAATACAGTACTGTATTGCAAAATAATAAACGAATGGTCCCCAATGCAAAACTTATATCTAACTAAATTAACACGTAGTGAGCAAGAAATTGTACCCATTATTTTCAACAATGGAGTTCATAATCAATACACAGTGAATACTGGTGTTGTAATTTAACTTTAGTTTGTAGTAAGAAGGTTATTGATAATTAGAATATTAGACATGATGTTAATAGATGTAATATGCCATTAGAATAAGCACTTAACCTAGCGCCACCATCACATGGTAGACCGTACCGAAAACGGCAATAATAAAAGAGAGAGAGTAAAGAATAACAAAACTCACAGCCTTCTGGCTGACTACATAACACTCTCCCACGCGTAATTAACTTAACATTAATTACCGGCGCAGGCCTTGAGAATACAAGAGTAAGTATAAGTCCTTGGAACCATTAATAGTCTTGGTTTCAATCAGGTAAAGTGAGCAAGAAAGGAACACAATAAAAGTTCTGACTAATACGAAACAGATAAAGTCCGGGCATTGGGGTTTGATGACCTGACGTCCAGAGCGAGTTGTTACTGGGGCGCCCCCAGGCAATGAGTTTGACGAGGCTGCTCGGGGGGCAGACAATCTCGGAGGCACTGCAGCAGGTCTCACAGGGGTTTTGGCTGGAGCCGTCACGCTGGGAGCTCGACGAAGTGTCTCTGGAGTGGAATCCGTGGAAGGCTCTGGAGCTGGAGATGCTGGCCGGGAGCGGTCAGCAACTGGGTGTGGCTGAATTAGAGGGCCCGGTGTTGGTCCATCAGATGTAGGGTTAGTCATAGGTGCTGGCATGGCCTGCTCGACCATCTCCCATGACAACTCAACTGGAACAGCCTTGGGGTCTCGGAAGCGTAGATGAGATGTTGAAATTTGTTTGGAGCGTCCACCAACCATCACTAGATATGATACAGTTGAGACTATGCTGAATTTCACCTGGAACCGCCTTGAGTTTGCGATGAGTGATAGAGCGCACCCACACTAGGTCACCTGGGGAGAAATGTGTGACCTTGGAAGATTGTGAAGCAGTGAATTTTGCCTGAGCTTCCTTCACTCTTTTCTTGAGAACCATGGACGGGTGGAGAAGCGAACGCTTGATGCGGGGCTTTCGGCCCAAAAATATTTCAGCTGGTGTCACCTTAGTTACCGTGTGAGGCGTGTTGCTATATGCCAAAAGAAAGGCGTCTACTTTATGCTGAAGGATTCTGGATTTAGTAGAAACATCAAACAATTGTTTCATGAGAGCTGTCTTGGTGGTCTTAACGACAATCTCCAACAAACCGTTAGA
>CABEEJ010001850.1:24011-85010 GCA_901482245.1 Timema douglasi
ACACCCGTGCAGATTTGTTGGCCCGGGGAACAATTACCAGAGGTGTTCCCCAGGTGTGACTATTGGTTTTCTGAATAAAACCGCTTGATTCCATTTCCTCAAGGGCCTTCTTAGCAGCATTCCTCAAAGGAATAGGAATGACTCGAGGGCCATAGAATACTGGAATAGCCCCTTATTTTAGAACTACATTAACTTCCACACCCTTAATATCACCTGGTACTTCTTTAAAGACTGAGGGATATTTATTCCTGAACAGGCTCACCACATCACCTTGTACCTTCCGAACATAGTTGATGGGAAAGATAGCGTTCCAATCCAGCTGAATATGGCTGATCCAAGATATGCCCAATAGTGAGGGGAAGGAGCCCCGAACCACTACTAGAGGTAGCGTAGCAGACTGACCCTGATACGAGACTTTAACAGGGGTTTCCCCCAACAGATCTAGTTCGTGCCCAGTGCAACCACGAAGTGAAGTGGTACTCACCATAGGAAGGTGTTTGAAATGTGCACGGTACACTGGCTCACCAATAAGACTAGCGCTGGTCGCTGTATCAACTTCCATAGTGAGAGGTACACCATTGACTTCCAACTGAACACTGCTGCGAGCTGGTGCCTGAGTACTGTTGACCACGTACAAGTCGCAAGCTGTAGTAGCTTGGACAGACACTGAAGGTATGTCCTCCTGAATTTGACGGACACCTCCTTGATGCCGAGAGGAATTTTTGACCCTGCGACAAACCTTAGCAATATTTCCTCTAAAATGACAGTTATGACATTGCGCATATTTGAAGGAACAGTTAGACCTAGCATGAGGCCCACCACAACCTGCACAAAACGCGCTTTGAGACGGATGATTGGGTCCTGATGAGAGCTGAGGTTTTTTCCTTGACTAGATTGGAACTTTTTCTTAAATTTCTTGTTCTTCTGCTGATATGGGTGAACCGCGTTGATGAGATTAGGGTTGTCACTGACATTTGCCGGTGCAGTGGCTGGTCCAGGGATATCGTAGCGGGTGGCGAGAGCAACCATCGCGCTGAAATTACCATCTTCATTCCTGATCTTGTCGCGAACCATGTCCGACGAGATGTTGTGATAAAATTGCGACTTTAGGGCGTCATCCAGGAATGTTCCGAAGCTACAAGTGGTGGCAAGATGACGTAAAGATAGGCTGAAGGCCGCGTAGGACTCTCCCGCATGCTGCTTGCGACAACTAAAGGTAGAACGCTCTTCGTACACAGATCTTGTGGGAGCGTAGTGAGTTTCGAGAAGAGTCTTCAGTTGGACGAAAGTCTTTGTTCCCGGCGTGACTGATGAGCAGAGATTTGTTAAGACCTGGTAAGCGACTGGGCTAATGCATCTTAGGAGCCAAGCCACTCTTACGTCCGCTGCAATTGTTTCAGTGGTGCAGAAATGTTCAAATCTGGCAAAATATGACGTGATGTCCTCGAGACGAGAGTCAAAAATGGAAAACTTAAGCATGACGAGACTGTTGGCGTACGAAAAATTGCACACACGATACTAAGACACAAAATAAACTCAAGGTTCTTGAAAATAAAAAATAATCACTCGTCTCCAGTTGTTGTAACTTAACTTTAGTTTGAACTGATAAGGTTATTAATAATTAGAAGATTAGACATGATGTTAATAGATTTAATATGCCATTAGAATAAGCACTTAGGGCCAGTTTCATAGTCAAATTTAATACGCCTCAAGTGCGGCGCTACACTAAATACAAGAAGACACCTACCTAAACTCGAATGGAATGGGCCGTTCTCGCATAGGAAACTGGCCCATTCCATTCTGGTTTAGGTAGGTGTCATCATGTACTTAGTGTAGCGCCGCACTTGAGGCGTACTAAATTTGACTATGAAACTGGCCCTTAGCCTAGCGCTGCCATCACATGGTAGACCGTACCGGAAACGGAAATAATAAAAGAGAGAGCAAAGAATAACAAAATTCACAAACTTCTGGCTGACTACATAACAACTGGTAATCAGTGGCGTGCGGTGACTTTTCTCAAAGAGGACTAAGTTTGAAGACACCTTTCATTATGGGGTTAAAGAGAATTACTCCCCATTTAATGTACAATATGTATCTTAGCAAATACACTTTTACAGATCATAGGTTACTAAATTTAGCTCCCTTCAACCGATTCACAATATTTAGACCTGGAATAAACAAATAAATATATATATATATATATAAATAAATTAAACAAAAAATCGAATAAAAATAAATAAATAAGTAAATAAAAAATTAATAGTGGAATCTTACCTTTATTAGTATATTAATACAATCCTTCTGTCATCTTACTGAAAGAATTTTTCGTTATCACCATGAAATGATTTTTGACTCTGCAGTTAATCTAGTAAGCCTTTTTCAACTGACAACAGAGCAAGTGTGGAGAGACTATTCTCACATTGGGTGTAACGCACAGTCGCATTAATACGTTTCAAACAAGAAAAGGTGCGCTTAGCAGTAGATGTGCTCACTGGTACTTTTGATACCAAACAACATAATTTATATGTTTCGGAGAACGCTTCTTTTGCCAAGTTTGTTTCTTCCAGGAACTTCATAATATCAGTCACAGCCTTGTGTTAAAAGTTTGCTAGTCTGTAAACTAACACTAATTCACTACGAACCCTGCCAAAATTGAAGAAACTACCGTAGCTTAACTTAAGTGACAAAAATAAACTAAATAACAAAATAAATATTCGAGATTTGAAGCTCTGAAATCTATTTTGAATCTAGAAGCTCAATAAATTGCAGCTCATTAAAGCAAAGAGAGTTTCATTATAAAGACACACATTTATTTCTGGGATTCAATGAGTCATCTTCTCTACGCCTCTTCTTAGGAGCTTCCACATCGTTATCATCTTCTAATTTTCTGTACGTCTCTTCAAAGTCGTTTCTAGCATCTTTTGAGGTGAGAAATCGTCTTTTTTACTTTATTTACTGTAGCACATTCATTTCAAACTAGTACTAATATCACAAACAACATGCAAAGATTAAAAAAAAGGACTCACCTCAAAGAGTGTGGACCTGTTGTAGAAACTCTGCAGCTGTGTAATGTGCATAAATATATAGGTATGCATGTTTAATGTCCTCACAAGCTCACAACATTAAAATGTAAGATACACAGTAACTACATTATTTAAACTTGCGAGAAATGATTTACCACGCTATAAACAAATAAATTATTTATATGCGCAATCCATACTTCTCTCCTTAAGTTAATGAACTTTTCCATAACTCTGTCGCCAAAGTCCTTCATTTGTTGGATAAGTTCCTTGTTAATAGCTACCAACGCTAGAACGTTCAGATTGTCATTTGTCGTTGTATTCCTTAGGAAAGACTTAATTCTTTTCAGTGTTGGAAAGCAACGTTTAGATTCAGAAGACGTCATTGGGGTCTTTATGATAATTTTTAGACGCTTCGTCACCTCACCGAAAACTGACCAAATGTTATTTTTCTCCATGAAGTTCAATAGTTGTATTGCAGCTTATTAAAGTTATATAATCTGTATAGTAATCCCAATTCAGACCAGAGTTTTTCTTTTACTAAGAAAGGTTAGTGTTTGATTACTCACGAGAGTTTTTCTTTCGGAAAGCAAGTAGAAAATTGTGGGATTGACTCATTACATAACAAAGAAGCTGCCTCCAGATGACCAGTAAAAGCAAATATGTCTTTTACATGGGTTGTAATGACATCACACACTTCTTTTTCATCCCCCACTCTGGTGCTACATTCAACATTACTTTTCTTTTGTTGTTCAGGGAACTCTTCGTTTATTCGCTTCTCTATTTCATTCAAGGTGACCTGGTGGTCTAGGGGTAAGGTGTCAGACTTCTGTGCTGGCGGCCGGGGTTCAATCCTCGGTCGCGGAAAAGATTTATCTGATTACCAAACCCTTCCTTCACCTCTGACAAGACATCTTGTGAATGTGGGGAATGCCAGGCCTCCACCGTGGTTCGGATTCCACGTTAAACTGTAGGTCCTTCATTTCATCTCACAATCACCCTACCATTACACATTAGCGTAAGTGCGTATAGCCCGAACGGGTAGTAAGACGCGGTGCTAATAATAATAATAATAATAATAATAATAATAATATTTCATTCAATTGACCCCTTTGTTTTTGCATCTCCTCTTCAAAAATGCAAATGTCAGTTTGCCGAATTGCACTGTTTCTGTTCCTGATTTGTAGTTAGTACAATATATCCCCGTGAGGTAAAATTTTGTGGAAAAGATTTAAACAGAACATGAAATTTATATGGCTACCTGCCTCGTTAACTGTAAGTTTGTTTGTGCACTTTTCCTCAAGAACTTGTGACACCCACCGATAATCCGAGGCGTGTGTAAAGAACAACCAAGGGATCACAAGAGAAAACATAGTTTTATTTTAATTAAGTCAAATATAAAGGTAATGAAGATACATTATATATTTCAAAATTGGCATAGAGCCAATGTGTAGTCTGGCAATAAACATCAATTCAAGACCATTAAACTTAATCATAAATATACATAATATTACATAAGATAGAGATTATCGACAAACTATATATATGAAATAGCGAAGCCATAAAATTTACTTTATATAAAAAATCTATAATAAATAATGTGTTCTGTCAAAGCAGACACAAGGATAGTAAGATAAAGCGGTTAAATCTATGATATATAAGTTTCAACAATTGCCGTGGAATTCTATACTTAAGTAACAATGGATAATTTACTTTTATAATTTACTTTGAAGTGTATAAATATGTTTCGTAAACCGCCGTTAGAAACTATACAACCTAACATGATAACCTAATTTGAATTAAATAAATATACAATAATTTACGCTAGTAAAGCGCGCATACTTTATTTTAATAACCTCCCTGAAACTCGTAAAAATATCGATGTAATCACTTAGCTGAACTAAGTGGAGATGAGAGCCCGCCACAAGTACACAAACGTAAATCATTAATTCCCCTTAAAAACAAATATAATTGACTCGGGGTTCATCCGCGTCAAACCCCACCAGAAAACCGATCTATGAATTATGGTTATAATAAAGAAAGCCCAAACAATAATTTTGAAAGGTATCCCTCCCCATCATTTATATCCGAACAGAAATTTTGAATAAGGTTTCCTAGCCCTAGTTTATATCGGCGCCCTCAACTTTATGCAAGCCAGTGGTATAATGAGTGTCGAGGTAAACAATACACGCTATTATATAGTAGATACAGCCTACACATATTCTCAGAGGAAGGGGAAAGCAGGGTGGAAACAAAGAACAAAAGAAAGGGAGAAGACTAGCGCTCTCGAAGCTTAGCTGTCAGTCCAGTAACTACTCGAAGTTTGCAGAACATCCCAGATGGCGGAACTGGAAACGATCTTGGTCAAGTTAAGTCCTTGTTTGTGGTGGGCCGGGCTTCGATGACGAGCGAGGCACTGACCAGCGTCTCGTTACAGCCGAAATTGTTCAAGCCACGGGAGAGGATGTCTTAATATGTGTTAGTGCTCCATCAGACGGAGAGAAGCCAGGCCAGTGGTGGTGAGTCTCTTAATTCCATATTACTGGGTGGTATGCGTTAGATGTTATTGGTTGTAACATCGTTATTGGTTGTAACATCGTTACAAACTTCAAAGCATTCTTTCAACTTGTCTTTATTTTCGTACACAACATTAACAGTTCGAATGTTGTAGTTCCAGATTGTCGTAACAACTCTGGTTTGTCTGACATGTACTACTTTCTTCAAAACGGCAGATCGTAGAGATGAGTCCGAAAAAAATGCGGGAATGACAGAAAGGTTTGAGAAAAAATCTCGAACTTTGCTGTTTGCACTGGTTGATTTTTCTAATATAAAATTTAGCTGATCAGCGTAACACTGTACAAAATAAGCAAATAGGTATGTTCCTATAATCTTGGCCTGTACACCCCCAACAGAGCCACTTATAACATTAGCACCATCATAGTCTGTGCTATTAATATTCCTTTTGAAGTGTCTAGAAGAGGTTTGATGTGTTCCATTATGCAGTTTGCTAAGGTTTCTACATATCTTCCTTCAGGTATAAGAAACCCACAAAACCTCTCACAAGCCAACCTCTCAAACACATACCTAAAAACTAATACAATCTGACATGGTTCGTTACATCAGTTGTCTCATCACATTCGATGGCTACAAATTCAGAATCTCGTATCTGCTTTTCTATTTATTCCCTACAGACATTAAGCATGAAGTCCAGTAGGTTATTTTTCTATTATTTTCGATGTTCCTTTGAATACAGTGGCCGATTTTAAATGGTCTCTCATTGCAGAATCCCGCTCAGCAGCATAATTAATTATACCTCTGTAGACACCATGATTTGTAGATGATGCTGATTCATCATTAACTCTGAGAGGTAATTTAAAAACACCACAGAATTTAACATATGAAATTAACCTTTTTAATAAGTGCCTCTTTTTCTCAACGTGAGTATTGTGTTATTTAAAGCTTTCTCTGTATTGTGACTCTAGACTAGACGATATTTTTACTTTGCCTAGCAAAAAAGATCAACGACACTATTCATGTGATTCACATATACTTCATGTTTCTTAATTTTATCTGTTAAATATTTTATATCATTGACGCCTTTTACTATCCACAAGCATTCACCACTGTTTTGGGGAGAAAACAAAATACACGAGAAATAGTACAAAGATGTGTCCACATCACAGCCGCAAACCCAGAGCGTTGAAGTGGTGGGAGGGTTGGGTTTCACCATTCACGGCACTGACCACCGCTCGCCCGACTATGCCATTTCAAAAACATGGCCTGCTATTACTTAAACAGAAAACATATTTTTCTTGAAACTATTATGGCAAGATAAAATTGTCGTAAGAATGCGAATAATAACTTTAAAAGGAACTGGGGGTTTGTGGGGTCGGGGGTCACCTGTGTGTCCTAGGGACTGATACTGACTTAATGTATGTTTTCTTGTGTTATTTTGTTTATTTACGGTTCACTTGACCCGCGGTGATCTTCCTCTAACAGGTTATGGGCCCAGGTTCGCGAGTGTAATTTAAAAGGGTAAGTTTAACATAAAAGATAAACGGACGCGCGAGAGTTCCAATATCGACGCCATTAACACCGTGAACGTATCAAGAATTGACCTTCTAGACAAAGACAATTGTTATACGTTGAAACTGTTAATGCAGTTAGTTAAAGCCGATTTATGGGAGTTCGTGAACATTGGCGCGTTAAAACCCGAGTTAACGAATGATCGTGCCAACGTGCGAGAATGGGTACGAAATGATATGAAGGCGCGATCGAACTAAATTTTGTCTATATCCTCAAGCGAGCTAAAGCAAGTGAAAAATTGTGAGACATTGAGTTGAATGTGGCGGAAATCGGAAGATATATATAAACCCAAAGTGACTGCGTAAAACAGAGAGGCGCGCACGTGATACGATGTTTTAAATGCCGAAAACCTGGGAATAAGGCGAACAAGTGTCGAAGCAAGGAAAAAAAGGAAAGTCTGAAATGTGTGCAAGTCGAACAATCCAAACCGGAAGTGATGTCTGGACAGCAGTGCAATAACGCACTTGTGCAATGAGACAGAACTTTTTCGCGAAAGTATTCTGTGACAAACGGAACGTAACGCTAGACAACACACTGTATTTACCGGATTTGAGAACAAACCTGTTGTCGGTCAGTAAGATAACAGATCGTAGATTCGGTGTCTGGTTAAAAAAAATGTTATTACACAAGTCTCAAATAGGGAATACTGTACTAAGTGCTGTCACAGTCGACGATTGGGTGAGTTCAAACAGGACGCCTGCACTGTCATTTCAGTTTCGAAAGAAAACAAAGTTTCGTTTGAATTGTTACACAGACACCTGGGTCACACCAATGCGAAGGACATCGCGGACGCCATTCGTAAAGGTGTCGTGAAGGGAGTTGTGCGGACGGATTCAGCAAGTAGGTTGAATTGTGACATTTGTATACGGGGTAAAAACGACAAGAGCCCGGTTTCCCAGCAAATCAAACCGTCACACAGACGTCTTAGATGTGATACACTCAGACGTATGCGGACAGATGAGGACAACGTCCACGGGAGAAACGAAGTATTTTGTCGAATTCATCAACAACAGCACCAGATGGTGCGAGATTTGATTCTTAAGGTCAAAGGCTGAAGTACTCAAAGCTACTATTGAGTACATAATCCTCGTTAAG
The DNA here is from genome assembly GCA_901482245.1 of Timema douglasi. Taxonomy (NCBI): domain Eukaryota; kingdom Metazoa; phylum Arthropoda; class Insecta; order Phasmatodea; family Timematidae; genus Timema; species Timema douglasi. Next base: position 32,213 of record CABEEJ010001850.1, read on the forward strand.
GACCAAAAGGGTAAAACTGTAAAGTGTTTGCGGTCCGACAATGGTGGAGAATACACTAACAAGGAGTTTGACGAGTACTTGAAAAGGCGAGGAATCACTAAGGGGTTGACTTTCCCATACAACCCGGAGAAAATCAGCACGGTGGAAAGAAAGTATCGCTCTCTTATTGACGTCGTTAGGTACCTTCTGATGGAAGTAAATTTGCCCAATTCCTTTGGGTGGAGGCTGTGAATACCGTAAATTACTTCCAAAATCGTCTACCAACAAAGAGCTTGGATGGTCGAACACCGTACGAGAAATAAACCGGTGGAGTGCTAGACCTGTTTTCCTTCAAAGTGTTCGGAAGTAAAGTGCTCTATTTGGACAGAGAACCCGGAAGAGGAAATTTTGACTTTCTTGGACAGGAAGGGAGCTTCCTTGGCTATGCGGATGAGTCCAAGGCATACCGCGTGTGGTCACCTAAGAAGTGTCGAGTGGTGATAAGTCGTGACGTCAAATTCATGAAGGATGACACGCCTCGTTTGATAGCCGACACTCAAACGGATCGGGAGACACACAAGAAGGGCGAAGACTACACAAGTTCGACGATTTGTGGACATCTAATTGCCTCCAAGGTGCCACGCTGAAGATAATCAGCCAATCGCAAACCATAAGGACGACGAAGACGAGGTATTCCTTGGCTTCGACAACACCGCCGAAGCGTATGTACCACCACCTGATGGGGACATCTCTTCCACTCCCAATGACACGACTTCTGGCATAGACGTGCGTCAGGAAATTTGATCACAAGGGGCCACAGCTGGGCAAGGAAGGTCAGGGTCAGGTTCGAGGGGAAGACCGAAGAAGCAGTAACAAGAGACTTCAAGTCTGGCCGAAAATACTGAAGGAACGAAGCAGGCGTTTCTCTCGGAAACACCTATTAAAGAAGCAATGTGCGGTTCCAATGCGGACGAATGGCATCAAGCCATTGGCAATGAGATGAAATCCATCGTGAGGAACGGGACTTGGATACTCGTTGATCGTCCTAGAGGTTACAAAGTTGTCGGTATCCGAATTTTTTCTAAGGAACAAGTTTCTGTCAGATGGAAGGTTTTTTTTAAAAAAAAGGACGCATGATTGCCCAAGGCTTTAGTTAGAAACCCGGCGTTCATTATACAGATACATTAGCTCCAGTGGCTCGAATAGGTTCCATTCGTCTTATGGCATCCATCGCAGCCCAATGCGGAATTAAGATTAGGCAGTTTGATGTCAAAACTGATACTTGAATGGACACGAAGAGGTGTATATGGAACCACTGAAGAACTTACGAGAAATCCTTCAGGGTTTTGTTGATTCTGAGGGCCAGAATCAGACCAGGATGAAGGCAAAGACAATGCTTGAAGAAATGAGTTGGGGGACCAGGTTTCCCTCCCGAATAAATCGCTTTATGGTTTGCGCCAAGCTGGAAGGAGCTGGTACTTCAAGCAGGACGGAACCTTGAGAAGTTTGGGTGTGACGCCTTCAATCTAAGACCCTTGTTTGTTCCATATTGGTTTAGAGGAAGACGTACTAATTGCGACGTAGATTGATGACATCCTAATCGCCTCCCGTGACAGGAAGAGGATTGCTGAGCTTGGAAGGAGAATGGCCGACCACTTCAAGTCAAAAGATCTCGGCTATACAAAATCTTGCCTGGGGATAGAGTTCAACCAGGCAGAAGGGCAGGTGATGTTGCACGAGCATAGCTACATATTCGAGCTGCTTTCACGATTAGGTATGTCCGAATGTAAACCTGCAGCCACCCCTGTGGATACAAGCTTGAAGCTGAGGAACGAAGAGCAGTCGGAAGACGATCTAAGGTTTCCATACCTAGAGCTGGGGGCACTTACGTACTTAGCATCAACTACAAGGCTCGACATATAATTTGATGTAAGCAATCAGGGGCAGTTTAACAACTGCTATGGTACCGATCACTGGAAGGCCGCCAAGTGTGTATTACACTATCTAGTGTTCCATCAATGTGGGGTTAGCCTATGGCTCAAATCCAGGACCATTCAAAGGATTTGTAGATGAAGACTGGGGAAGTTCCGTAGACAAAAGGACTTACACCAGGTACATGTTCATGCTACACGCAGATGCGCTATTTTGGAATCTAGAAAACAGCGAACTGTCGCCGACAGAGGCAGAATACATGGATCTGTCAGAGCGTTAAGGAAGCCGTCTATTTGCAGCGATTCCTCGTCGAGATGGGCTTGGTGATTCTGGCATTATCGTTATTTTCTGCGACATCAAAAACTCATTGAAGTTGGCAGAGAATCCGATGTTCCATGCTATGAGCAAGCACATCGGCATCTGTCATCACTTCGTGAGGGATGTACTCAACCGCAAGGAACTGTGTGCTTCACATCTCAACGGACAATCATGTTGCAGACTTCTTATCAATAGGATTACCCAAAGTTAAACACACAAAATTCACAGGATCAGCATGACTGATTCGCAAGAGACTTTTTTACTACTACTACTACTAATAATAATAATAATAATGCAAGTCTTACTACGCGTTCGGGTTATACGCTTTAAGTACTAATTACACTAATGGATTAGGAGTTGGGAAGGTTGAATTAGAGGAAATGAACCCGCATTTGTGTGGAGGAAGAACAGAAAACCACCCCAGTTCACCCGACCGAGATTAGAACCTTGATCTCCCCGTCCTCAGCAGTCGAGCTCAACACAAGTGCGTTAGCCAACTACGCCACCAAGGCGGGTTTTTACAACTAACTCGAGGGGAATTGGTATTGTTTTATAGCTCGTTATGAGTTGCAGTTGTTTAGTGAAGCAATCTTTAAGCGTGCACATGCACACCACATCTTTGGCAGACAATACAGTTGAGTCATGCACGTTATATGTTTGGGACATTCATCTATGACTTCCTCACTTCACTTGTAATTTTTTTTGTACTAATGTATGTTTTCTTAAGTTATCTTGTTTATTTACAGTTCATTTGACCCACGGCAATCTTTGTCTAACTAAATAAATGTACAGTAGACTCAAAATGGACACATCACGTAATGTCTGTAGTAATCTTCTGCTTTATTGCAGCTGCTACCCATTTCCTTATATATGTATTTTCCGTAACATCTGCTTGTCAGTTAGGACTGTGTCATCTTCCTGTTCCAGATAATTAAACAGGTAAGACCCCAAAAGCCCTACTCCCCTCTTGCATAAACTTTTTGCCTCTTTGGCCATTATCTCTTCGCTAGGGATTTACTGAGTACAATTGTTAGCCCTATATTCACCATCAACGCGGCGTTTTTCAAAACGTATCTCCTGCTGTTGGCGATCCCGCGGTTAAGCCGCAAAGCGGACAGTCTGTCGTTTCGACTGCGATACTTGACTTAGCAAAAAACTAGAGTCTAATCAAACGTAAACCTATCCTGCAATCTATTTTTTTTCTTTGTAACTTCAATAAGAAAGATGATTTACAAAATATATTTAAAGCATTATTAAAATCTTAAAAATTAGGTCACAATTTTCTTTTACTCAGTAATTGAAAATAATCAAACATCCTTTTTAAAACATGTATTATGTTCTTTATTTATAACAAATACACAACATATCTGTAACCACCGATAAAACAAACTAAATCTATATATTTATACAAAAGAAAATTGTTGTCATGAGAAAGAGGATTAGGAATGAAGCTATCCGGGAAAGATTTGGGGTACAGTGAGTATATGAGATATTATGGTCATGGATGGAAAAGGAGAGAATACCTCAATGGTCTAGCAGCCAGAGTTCTTAGCTACAGAGACAGAGGTCTCAAGTTCGATCCCCGGCGTTTCCAAAATTTATCGGTGTAGCTGTGTCTGGAACAAGTTCATGCTCAGGCTCCGTTGTGCTGACCACATGACACACTATCCACAAATGTTGGCACTATCATCACTAACGGCAGTGACTGCTCTGTTGGTATAGCTCGCTTGCGGGCTAACAACATGGAGTTGGAGAAAATATATGGCTTGGTGATTTTGTTCATGTCAACTTGCTTTTGAAACATTGTAGGGCTTGTCATAGTAGTTATAGAAGCAGTAAAATTAAGATTTCAGCCAAACTCTTCTATTTTACTATCTAGGAATGCTTTCCTCATCATCTAAAGTGCCACTTTCATCTTTTTTTATGTCTTCATTTTTAAGTTGCTGTTGCCACATCATTGCATATACTCCGTTCAATGAAATTAAATCTTTGTGCCTGTGAAATAAATAATAAGTAATTAATAACATTAAATAATAGAATAACTTTAATTTATGTACGTGCATAACTCTGACACAGAATATTGGGTTTCAAGTCTGAAGCTAGGACTTTAGCAATGATATGAATTATTATCAATTAGGAAAAAAATAAAAATGTATTCAAAACTTAAGTTTGTAGGAAGGTAAAATTTGCCTGTGTAGAGAATGAGAAATTCTAAAGTGGAAAAACTGCCATAGCTTACACTGTCAATCTTGCACCAGACTTTCACATCAGAATCAGAAAATCACAAAGCAATCTTTGCGCTTATAAACCTTGTGCTCAAAGCTTTTTCGAAATTGACTACTCTTTTGATGAGGTTAGTCTGGGTCTTTGGAACAAAATTATCAGTACATTAGGTGTGCATCAAGTTTGGTAGAAAGGAATGAAATTTGTTGTTTCCTGATCGTTAGATACATTAAGACAACATTTTCTTATTTTAAAAAATATTATAGTTGTTCGAATCAGATATTTTTAAAGACCTTAATCACAAATAAACATATATCACCTTGACTTTGTGTCTTGATATTTGATATTAAATTTTTACCACAGAAAAAGCACGTACCTTTCTATCTTGTGTAATTAGGTTATTTTAATATGATCAGTTTGTGTTTGTATTTATATAAAATAATATACTTTCAGCTTAAGGTGCGGCCAAAGGGAGTGCAAGTATTTTTACAGTTTTTATTTGATTGAAATATTTTAGCCAAAATAAATCAAATATTTCTCCAGTAGCAACATAGAGCTTAGTTTTATGCACATGCAAATATCAACAGATCTTAAATATATCTGCCAAGGGTGTCCTGGAATTTTGTCAAAACTTTTTAAATAAAGAGAAAAAGTTTCGACAACATTCCAGGACATCCTTGACAGATATTCAAGATATGTTGATATTAGCATGTGTAGAAAACTAAACTCTATGTTGCTACTGGAGAAATATTTGATTTATTTTGGCCAAATAATATAATTATATAAAAACTGTAAAATTACTCGCGCTCCCTTCTGCCGCACCTTAATGAGTTGACCATATCCTGACAGATTTTAACATTTTAATATGTTTGAATAAGCCACGAATTAGATTAGAACCTTAACAATTTGTTGTTAATGCTACTAAAATTAGTGTTAAAGCATACAAAATAAGAATAAATATACATACTCTCCTTTTTCCACTATTTCACCATCTTTTAGAACTAAAATCTCATCAGCATGAATGATGGTTGAAAGTCGGTGAGCCACTATTATTGTAGTTCTATTGCTGCATACTTTATTTAGTGCTGCTTGAATGTTACGTTCGGTTTGGGTGTCCAATGCACTTGTTGCTTCATCCAAGAGAACTATAGTCGGAGCTTTGAGGAGTGTTCGAGCAATAGCAACTCTCTGTTTTTCACCACCACTCAGCTTCAGTCCCCTCTCACCTACCTTAAAACAAATTAAAATAACTTTAAAACAATTATTAATAATTTCCATATTTATAATTTAAATATTTGCCAGAGATAGCCTAAACCATAACTATATATATAAAAACAATTTATTTAGATCATTAGGGACAATATTTTTGATGTTTGAGCATTTTACCTTTGTCTCATATGCATCTGGAAAAGTCAATATTTTGTCATGAATGTCGGCATTTCTCGCAGCAGTTACAATGTCTGCATCAGGCGCAGAGATTCTTCCATACTGAATATTGTATCTGAAAAGTTTTTAATGAAAGCTAACTTATTAATTTTTAAATTTTATATCAATACCAAATTTACTTAATTGGTTACTTTAATACGGACACTCAAATGTATATAAATCACTATATCATAAAAAATTACTAGGTCAAAAAGAAGAGAGGAAGAGGTGTATGAATTATGGGGGAATAACACTGATGTGCCACAGACACGGTACACAATTATATGAGAATATACTGGAAAAGAGGGTGGAGAGAGGAACAAATTTAGGGAATCGACGTCTACAATAGACTTTATCTTTGCTTTACAGTACCTGATGGAAAGAAGGTATGAATTTGAGAAGAACTTAGTAATGGTATTTATGGATGTGGAGAAGGCATACAATAGAAAATTCAGAAATAAAGTTTGGAAAGCGATGGAGGAGGTCGAAGTGAAGGAAGGAGTTGTAATTAGAGTGAAAAGAATGTATGAGGATAACAGGAGTTGTGTTAAGACGGAGAGAGGAAGGATGGAGTGGTTGAAAATAAAATATGGAGTGAAGCAGGGGAGGGGAGTGCTCTCTCATCACTACTATTTGTAATGGTAAAGGAAATGAACATGGATAAAGTGGATAAAGGGATAAAGAAACTCGGGAAGGTGGAACGAAAACCATGATGTTTGCCGATGAATTAAGGGCATGGGGGAAAAGGAAGTACAGGGACAACTAAAGGAATGGAATGAAGAAGTGAAATAGTACAGAAAGAAATTTAACACAGAAAAGTGTGAGGTGATAGTAATGACAAGCAAAAGGATAAGGTCTATTAAAGTTATAAATTTGGACAGAGCAGAAAGGTATAGAATGTAAAATATCTTTGAGACATGATTGAGGTGAAGGGTGGGAGTAGAGAGGATCTAATAGGAAGAGGGCAGTAGGGTGGGGGTGGGTGTGTGTGTGTGTGTGTATGTGTGTAAGAGACCTGCTATAGATAAGAGAAGTGCTCTTGAAGTGTATGGAATTTCTATATAAGACGTACCTTGTATCCATAGTTACATATGCAGCAGAAAAGGGCATTGAATATAAGAGACCAGGAAAGTGGAGGCCATGGGAATGAAGTTGGTGAGGAGAATGTTATGTTATCGGTCATGAGGAAAAACAAGGTTATGAATAAAGTTATTCAGGAAAGAGTGGAAGTACAGGAGATAGGATGCCAAAGAGAATGGTGAAAATTAAGCATGGAGGGAAATCACTGCAATGAAGGCCAATAATGAGAATGGAAGAGCAGGCAAAAGAAACTGTGTGAGAGAAGAATAATGGAATCATTATTATTATTATTATTAGCACCGCGTCTTACTACCCGTTCGGGTTATACGCACTTACGCTAATGTGTAATGGTAGGGTGATTGTGAGATGAAATGGAGGACCTACAGTTTAGCGTGGAATCCGAACCACGGTGGAGGCCTGGCATTCCCCACATTCACAAGATGTCTTGTCAGAGGTGAAGGAAGGGTTTGGTAATCAGATAAATCTTTGCCGGAACCGAGGATTGAACCCCGGCCGCCAGCATAGAAGTCTGACACCTTACCCCTAGACCGCCAGGTCACCATTGATATATAATGGAATCAATTAAAGGAGAAAAGATGGTGAAATGATAGAGGAAGATGGAGGCATTTTACTAAAGTGACCCAGCCACAGTCTGAAAAGTTGATGTTGAAGATGATATTGAGATTATATTAAAAATAATTTCAAAGATTAGTTATGATTATAAGGTAATGTATTTAAACAAAATTTAGATAAATATAATATATAGTATATACACTCAAATACAAATGCTTATAATTTGTTTATTATTTAAATACTAAAAAAATGAACAATTTGAATTACTATGACAGTATGATAGAAAATTACAATGTGAAGAAGTTTCAAATACCAAATCAATTCACAAAGAGGTTATTGTTTAATAGATCATAAAGGTACGACCATTGGTCCACCTAACATCTTATGCTCTGACCTATGAGGTATATTTGACCACACATCAAATGAAAAAGAGGAAGAGATATTCAAAATTGCAGTAGTTTCAACTTGTAATATGGTTTATTTCCAAAAATGACTAACAGTAGAGTCATAAAAACATGGGCAATGATTACTAGTGTGTGTGTATATATATGATGAAAACATATTAGTTTAGTTCTTAGAAATTTTAGAACTAGATGTCTACAATTGATGGTTAATCTCCAGTTCCAATAAAGCGTTTCCCCCCTTATGTTGATGATCAGTTTAAAGGTTTTTATGACTCAATATTGATTTAATTCAGGACTCTTAGCATGCTATTTTTAGATCTGAATAGTATGTAATAATATAATATTCTCTTACAATTTTGTTGAAATGCCTTACTTGATAGTATTGTTGAAAAGTACTGTGTCTTGTGGAACAACACCAATGGCTTTTCTTAGAGAAGCTTGTTTGACTGTTTTAATATTCTGACCATCCACAATAATAGTGCCAGTGTCCACATCGTAGAAACGAAACAAGAGTCTAATTATAGTGCTTTTTCCACTTCCAGATGGACCCACCTGCAAATTTTTTATAAAAATAAGCTTGATTTTCTATTTTAAGGTTAACGAAAAATCAATAGATACATTTAATTAAATAAATCTAACATTGAAATTAATTTATAATAGCCATTTTCCCTTTGATCATATAATTAGATAAGACACTTTAAAATGATGTATTCAAAAATGTTCGATTGTATTAACTGTTAAATATGGGTTTTTAGTTTAGTTTGATATTTAGCCATATTATTCAGATGAATTATGTATATTAAAGTATATTTAATGTTGGGCAATATTTGACAAACTTTAAAATGGCACAAGGTTGTTTCAAAAGGGAAAGCAAGAAATAAGCTTCCATTAACCTTGAAAGAGAGAATTCAACAATCCCTGTATGAAATAAACAAGTTTGAATTAGATTCTGCCTGGACTCTTGGGCAATAGTGGATCCCACTAGCCATTCAACTGATCCTGTGCACATTTCCATATAAGGCTATATAAGACACAGGGGAAATTACATTTTTAGAAGGGATGGGACACTCAAATCCATAAGAATATTTGAGACTTGAATACTTTTTTTTCTTCAGAATTTTAATTTAAATTTGTTTTAGAGCTTTAATACTGCTTATTGGTGGTTCAGAACGAGTTATGATAATTATTGGATGAGCTATTAACCAGACCCCAGAGCCAGACCAGTAATTTAACACTAACTGAATGTATAAATGTTATAGTTATAATGAATAGATTATAAGTATAAGAAAGCACGTTAACAATTGGTTATTATTTGTATTTTATATTATTCTATTATATTGATGTTTTCACATGTTCATAATTTTTCCAAGAATCAGATTCGAAGGGAGATTAGAGATTGAAATTAGTAAAATAGTCAATTTGATCAGGCTAGTTTTTAGCATGGATATAAAACCTTCTAAAATATAGCATGGTTTTTTTTAAAAAAAGATGGGTGACTCAACTTTAAAACCAGTTAAATCAAACAATTTTGCTCCACAAAAAAATCTCAAAATAAAATAAGTCTGAATTATTTTTAAACATGAAAACTAATAACCTGGTTGACAGAAGTCTTACCAAAGCAACCGTTTTTCCTGGAGGGACATTAAAACTAATGTTACGCAAAACAATTCTTTCAGGGATATAACTAAAGCTGACATTGTGGACTTCAATATTGCCTTTTTTCAATACAAGCTGGCCTGCTCCAGGAACATCAACAACTTCTTCTTCTTCTTTTAACAGGTCAAACATGTTTTCCATATCAACAAAGTTTTTTTGAATTGCTCTGAAACACATAATAGCAAATATTAAATGTAAATGATAATATTTAAATAAAAATATGTTTATATTATATTTTCAAATTAAAATTTAAAAAGAATTTAAGTATATAGACAAGTTTGTACTCTGCAGAAAAATTAGTAACAAATGGGTAATTATAGGAAGCCCAGTAAATCTATATTTCTTTTCTTTCCTTACGAGTAGATTTGGTTTACAATCAAGCTAATCTGTTAAAGAGGTATTAGTGAACATTTAAACTATATTTGTTTGCATGGGTTTTATATGATTGATCAACTTTTGGTTTAACTTTTTCTGAATATTTTTTATAAAGATTTATATAAAAAAAAAGACTGGGTCTGAGTCCAGTGTTATAATTATTATTTGAACCGAATTATTTTAAGGTATTCTTTGTTGACCACACCATATTACCTGTCCAGGCAATCCACATATTTATACCGAAGGTTTAGTGATGAGGAAGGTGGAATTTAAAGATGTATCCCCATTTATGTGAAGGAAAAGTGGGAAACTATGTAGGGAAAACCATCCCAACAAACCAAAACTAGATTCGAATGTCACCTTTTCTACAAATGGTTAACCAGACTGAGACCTCTATATGCGTACCCACCAGTGCAGGTTTGAGCTGTATTCAAATTCTCATGACAGACAGACAGACAGACAGACAGACACACACACACACACACAGTGTAGAACTAAACTTGTATAAATAAGAATCACAAAAAACCAACCCCACGTCACCTTGTGGTCACGTTTCTGATAGCTATAAAAATAAAGCTCGTGGTGTCAATCGCCCACCATAGTATACATGAAATTAATGAATGAATGGGCATAGACCTGACCTAAATAGTTTAACTATAAAGCATGAGTACACCATGCCAAAGTTCTTGGCTAAATAAAATGTGCCCTGGTGGGACCTATTAGTATTACAATTTTGTTGAAATTATTTTACAAGATAATTAATTTCTTAAGAAAGAGAGAAAACGAATCATTAAATTGGTATTTTGATTATTTTTTTTTTTGTGTTTCTTGTTATCTCCCAAGTCTTTTGTTAGAAACAAATTTGATCCATATACATATTAGATACAATAATATAAGATTTAATGATTCGGGGTACTAAATTAATAACTATACCTATAATAGGTTCCAAACCAGTTGAGTGGTACATAAAGCTGAATGATGTAAGATGAAAAGAGGACATAGTCTCCCACTGTCAATCCTTGATGCGATGCTACCATATGAACACAAAGCAAGGAGCCAGCCAGAAGACCACCACACACAATAATATTTTGAAGTGTATTCAATATATTGAGTGTGATTAATGCCTTCCATTCCTCAGTCTGTAATTATAATAAGTAGTTTAAATTAAAACAATTAATGATATATCACTGCTCTACTAAACATTACATTTTCCTAAAAGGACACTCATATAATTAATTCCTTAAATTAATTCTATAGTATTCAAGATTCAAAAGAATATACAAAATTCTATTGTTAAAGTTTGAAGGCACTTGATATCACCATTTTATAGCTTTGGTAGACTCAATGAATTTGTGTCATTGAGAAAATACATTATTTTATTTTATTTTATTTTAGTTAAAAATCTAAATAACACAATCCAAAAATAAGTAAAATATAATCAATTGAGTTAAATTAAAAAAGTGAACTCTTAACTTTTTTACCCACCTCGGTGGCGTAGTTAGCTAACACGCTAGTTTTAGGGTTGAGCTAGATTGTCGAGGATGAGGATATCGACGTTTGAATCTCGCTCGGGTGAACTGGGAGTGGGGGATTCCTAAAGGGTTTAACACTCCCCCTCCATGCAAATGTGGGTTCACTTCCTCTATAACCATCCTTCCCAATTTCTAATCCATTAGAATAATTATTACTTAAGTGTATAACCCGAACGGGTAGTAAGACGCGGTGCTAAGTATTAAATTTCTAACTTTACTTTACATCCTTTAAAATTTCTAGCCTATGATCTGTGTCATTTTTTTTATTGAAGCCAAATATTTTCCATTAGCGGCTTTCTAGCCCCGTCGTAGTTTCATACGCCTTATAATCTAACTTAAGATTAAGGCAGGCACAACATTCAGTCCCTGGCCATTCATTTATCAATGTGAAAGTGTAAACCCACATTTCACTAATTAAATTTTTTTCGACCATGCCAAAAATCGAACCTAGGAGCCTTAGCTCAGTATGCAGACAGGCTACCAACTGAGCAAAGGTTTTGAATGGTTATTTTTAACAAATAAATTGAAACAGTAACAAAGAAATCAATATTCAGTGTCACCAATCATTTTTCAAGAATCTTGGTTGTTCATAATGCTAATATCAAAAACAAATATTACCAAAGGAATACTCCACTATATAATTATATTAGATTTATCAAATTTTGCCAAATGTTAAAATTTTCTGAGTGCCGACCAAATTGATCAATTTTTTAAGATCAAGTCAGTATGAAAATATACATAACAAACAACATCAATTATTCATTAAAATACCTGATAATTTAAGATAGCTTCTCTATAACATTCAACTTCATAATCTTCAGCTCCATAGTATTTGACTGTTTCAAAGTTGAGAAGAGAATCTACACTTCGGGCTTTTTGAGCATTGTCAGCAAGATTCATGCTTCGCTGAAATTTTGTCCTCCATTCTGTTATCATAATGGTTGCCACTACAAAAACAAAAATAGTCTATTATTTATTAATATTGTTTTCTAGACTAAAAAAGGGATATTTAAAAAACTATACATGTATTTTTTGGTGTACAAAATAAATAAATCTAGTTAATTGTCTTATTTTATTAACTAATAAATCATACTTGAGAAAGGTAAAAATCATTTCCTTTTTGAACATAATACAGGCTGTTTAACCAGTTAAATACAATAATATATATATTTTGAGATTTTTTAGGTAGGGGCTAAATGCCTGAACCAAAAAATACATATTCACCTTTTTATGAGCATAAATATCCAAATTAATAATAGGGATTACGTTTCTCAAATAAAGTACTTAAATCTTGAGAATTTTCAATCATGGATAATGCAGCCAGGCAAAGGAAAAACAGGTTCTACATCATTCAAATTGGTGGTAAATTATCAATTCCTCAAAATTTACATGTTTAAAGACTGGTTTAACTGAAATATTTACAAATAAAAGGATTTTGAGAACTGTGTTTGATTTTACTTCCCTTGCTAAATAACTGCGGAATAGACCCCAAAATATTTAATTTACTAGACTGATGCGATACAAAAAGAAAAATATGGCAGTAAGCAGGTGTTAATGTGTATGTGCTCTGAATTAGAGATTTATTTGCTTGGGAGCTGGTCCAAGCAATTAGTTTCAAAAATGTGATGGTAGAGAATTTTGTATTCTAAATTTAGGTTGTTATTAGTTAATAGGAACAAAGTTTTCACTATGTTTAAAAAAAGTTTAACACACAAAAATACAAACAATTTTTTTTTTTGACTCTCAAGAAATAAGTTTAAATTGAATATGTTACAAGCATAAATGAGCCGAAAACAAAAGATTTAATTTAAATTGTAGGTATACAAAAATTGTAAATAATCATATTGTTTAAAATATATGTTTAAATGATTCATTATAATAAGGGGAGAGAAAATGAATTAGCCCTGACCACCAGCAAAATGGTGGCATCTGAATCCTGGGTAGACCAAATTTTTGATATTTTTTGAAAATTTTGGAAATTCTTTTAAATTTACAGATTAGTAGTACTTTTATTCTTTTTACTAAATATTAAAGCATAGCATACAAATATATTTAGATTATTACCAATATAAAGAAGCATTGTTGTAAACACGATGAGCCCGAACCAGCCGTTGAAAGATGAAACAAAATAGATCACGGCTATAAGGATGTCAACAATAGTTGGAACAATACTGAACAATATATAGTTAAGTAAGTTGTTTATACTATCAGTTCCTCGGTCCATAACACGTAGCACTTCTCCTGTCTTACGACTAAGGTGCCATCGTAGACTTAAACTATGAAGATGGCGAAACAATGCCACCTGAAATCATAAGAAATATTAGCTAATGCTTTTAATGCAATTGGGCAAAATTAATAATTGAAAATTGAATATTCAATTTGGTCACATTTCTTAATGATACCCTAAGTCAATTGCTGTGCTGTCCAAGGTGTTAGACTTTCATCACACTAAGTAAACATACAATGATTTCTCACATCCGATTTATCATTGCAAGAATGTTCATCCTTACTCAATGCCAATGCAGTTGTAATTCTTATAAGGGCCGGTCTTATGACTCTTGGATAAATATTAATCTGGCAGATAACTATTTATATCTGGTCGAGAAGTTAAAAGTGCGTCTTATGACTGCCAGATAAAAATGTATTTAGCCATCACATTTTTATCCGGAGGTTTAAGTACCTGATCGCTTTTATCTAAAAGTTAAAATGGTTGTTACCATAGTGACACATTGTTTTTCAGGAGGTTTCACCTATCATAATCTGTTTTTATGTTAAAATCCTGGTTCATGTGTTTAGTAGGGACCGGGCCAGGCTCTAACTATATATAAAGTTATGTTATATTTGGAAGAAGGTATAGGAAAGGTGGATAGAAACAAATAAAAGGGGGACTAACCCAATATGGCCTTTACAATGAAAAGAAGAACACAGTTCACACTTTACACTGCTGCCAATGGACAAAGAGGTAATGGATGTCTCTTAAAAGAAAATTGATCGTCACCGCCCAATCCCCCGACCTAGGTTTCATTCTATCGGAACTCATCGGGGAGGAGTGGAAAACACGGAACGCAACTTCCTAAAAGAGAAAACAAAAAAACACAAGAGGAGAAAAAGGAAAATAGTAAAGAATGATAGGACACATTTATAGGAACAATTAAAAGGTATAATCCAAAGGACAAACACAGGAAAAGGACATTGGATGCGAATATATAATGATATAGCTCTATAAGGAGAACCTCTTTTCGCTTTATGAGGTAAATGTATTATATTTGGAAGTTAGAAAATTTAATTCACACTTTTATATAAACTGACAAGCTATTTGTAGATTTATATTTATATAAGAACACATTATCAAAATGTGAGTACAATAAATTAAATTTTGTAAACGTTGTACCCAACTATTGGCCACATTTTGGTAGACACCGAAATTAGTACTTGCAAGACATCTTAGTTCTGCGCCCACGTGACGCCATCTGTTTCCTCGCATTCATTTAGCGGCCATTATTTAACAAATGTTGAGTGTTGTAGCCACTTGCCTGGTAGTAGCGGTAGCAGTAGAGCCTATATGCATGCATGCACCAGTATACACACTACAAACCTTGCATTATATGCATAAAAATATATTTATCCTTCAGATAACTATCCGGCAGATAAATTCAGTTCACAATAAGAGTAAGATATTAAAATGGCTGATAAACTTTATCTGATAGATAACTTTAACCTACTGATAGCAATATTTATCTGGTAGTCATAAGACCGGCCCTAAGAAATTTTAGTCATTCCTACTTGTTATATTAAGATGTTAATTATTATTATTATTATTATTATTATTAGCACCGTGTCTTACTACCCGTTCGGGTTATACGCACTTACGCTAATGTGTAATGGTAGGGTGATTGTGAGATGAAATGGAGGACCTACAGTTTAACGTGGAATCCGAACCACGGTGGAGGCCTGGCATTCCCCACATTCACAAGATGTCTTGTCAGAGGTGAAGGAAGGGTTTGGTAATCAGAGTTAATTAATAACCCCTGTATTGAAAATACTCAGCAATTAAAATGAATAAATGCAAATAGCCAACAATTATTGAACGGTTTAAGAATTAATTGGTCGTGAAAATTCTAACCGAAAGTTATAAATCAAACTTGCACCAAAATTCAAAACTATATTAACAAATACATAGTGAAAAACATACATTAATTATAGCGTATTTCACATTTGTGCATAAATACGAACATGAGCACACATAACAAAACTGTGGTCTTTTTAGAATTATTAACATTTTATTAATTGTTTAAATAAGGCAGAGTGGATTTTACTGTTATATTTGTGAAAAATAAAGTTATTATATTTGTGAAAAATAAAGTTATTATATTTGTTATTTACGACTATATCCACATTTATATATATTATTTATATTGAAAAATGGCACCTGGACACGTTATCGACTTTTGTGTCCTTTTTCAAATTAATTAATAATATATTTTATTGATTAATAAATTTACTATTTGCAAGTGTCAACAATGACATCGTTTTGTAGTTTTATTACAACTATTTTTTAAGTAATATACCTCAACTTCTCTGGTAGTGTACTGAGTGATGCGTATCCATAGAAATGAACGTAAGTTATTAAGGAGACCCATTCCTCCTGTACCACCTCCCTGCAGAAACTTGAAAGCAACATATGTGAGAATCAAGTCCCAACAAAACTTTGGAGGTGTCTCTGCCAAGCTGTTCACTTCATACAACCAAGAACAAAGCAAACTACTTGTATAGGACATTACAATTATTTTATATATGCACACATAGAATATTATAAAAACTAATAATTACAAACATTAATATACACAATTTAAAGGACCTGTATCGTGGGCAAGACCACTTAGGAGTTGTGTTTAATGTTCTGCTCGGACACCTCTGTTGGGTTTGAGAGTTTATATCTCAGTCAGGGCTTAAGATTCTTAGTCCTTCAGTGAAGAAGAAAAAAATGCATGTGGTATAAGAGGGATTCAGAATTCATGATAGGTGTAGTCTCAGGTCATAATAACCCTTTACTTCTAAGAGACCCAAAACAAACAATAAATACAGACACACACCTTTGTAAGCATATTTGAGTGATAGCTAAACTAGTCATGTTGGAGGAATTTTGTAGTACAAGAAATAAATAATGGCTTTCATTCATGAATCATTAAATAGCCAGGTAGAGGTTTCATATACCAGATATTTGTATTGCAGCAAGTGATTGAGAAATGTATGTCAGTAAGGAAGGTTATTTAGGCATTCGTTAATATGGAGAAAGCATACAATTAGGTGAATAGGGGTATGTTATGGATGTTCTTTGAGAGTCTGGTGTGAATGCATGGTTTGTAAATGCAATTATGGCGATGTATGATGGAAGTAAAGTGTGTAATAAGGTGGATGGAGCTTTGAGCAAATGGTTTGCCATTGAAGAGGGCGTGAGGCAAGGTTGTGTTATGTCTCCATGGTTGTTTAATGTATTCACGGATGAGTATGAGGAATGCTTGTGAAGTCGTGGCTGGTTTACAAACGGACAATGTGAATGTGAGATTGCTGTTATAAGTTAATGATGCTGTATTTATGGCTGAGAATGAATGCCACTTGAAGAATGCATTAAATCGTTTGAATGTACCAACAGAAAAAAAGGATCATTGTATAATTGACTTGAAAACTAAGGTGATAGATTTTGATAAGGATGTGATTGTCAGCTTAATATAAATGGGAAATATTTAGAACAAGTGAATGATTTTGTGTATCTGGGCAGAAAGTTCTATAAAATTGGAAAGATAAATGGTGAAATCAACAGATGGGTGAGTATTATTGTATGTTGACTATTGCTAAGAATGTAGTAATACTGAAAGAGGCAAAGATGGAAGTGTGTTGACGCCAACATTGTTTAATGAATGTGAAGTGTGGGTTTGTTAGGAGAAACACAAGAGCAGGATGGATGCAGTTGGAATGAGATTTTTTTAGAAATGTATATGGAAAAACTCGTATGGACAGAGTCAGCAATGAATGGGTACTGAAGGTGTACGGTTTTAAAGGGAATCCAATAGGTCAATGTAAAAAAAAAAAAAGTCTTATGGTGGTTTGGGCATGTTGCGAGGTTGAGTGTGGATTGAGTAACAAGACAAATACACGAAGGTAGAGTGTGCGTGTGGATCAAAAACAAGATAGGCCATGTAAGACATGGCTAAATAAATGTTGTATACGAATCTATGAAAAACAGCAATATTAAGAGTTTTAAGAATAAAATAGCGTATATTACTCAATGTATTGCTGTTGTTTAAGAGAATGGAGCAAGGATAGGGAAGTGTGGAGAAATTTACTGAGGACGGATTAAGTAAAGTGTAGTTTTTTTTTAGCTATATGCACAGTTTCTTGCCCAACCCATTAGGGCATGGTGGGACTAGGTAAGCATGTAGGTAGCTTAAAGATTTTCAGTAGTTATTTTAGTTTTTTTTTGAATTTAGGGAGACCGCTGATGACTCATTAATTCTTTTAAGTCTATGAAGTCATTAAGGCATTAAAGGTATTAATTTTTAGTTACTCCTTTTTTAAAAAAAAGGTGAGTGTGATGGTATCGTTCATATTACTTATTACTACCCTAACACCTCACTTAATTTTGTTTATTTTAGCAATGAATCTTACTATCCATTCAGGTTATACACCTGTCTACTAATTATGGAAAATGGGTTAGGAATAGGAAAGGCGAATTTAGAGGAAATATACACACATTTGCGCAGCTAAGGTGGGGGGAAGCCGTTTAGGAAAAACCACCCTTAGCACATTTGACCAGGATCATTCCATGATCTCCTCCGTTATCAATCTAGTCTATTGCTAGAGTGAAGCCTCAGACCAAACGGCCAATGAAGTGGGTCTCCCTTAAATTATTTTCCCTACAATTCTATCATATTTATTAAAAAATATATTAAAGCTTGCACTTTATTTCAAACATATTCAAATATTTCTAAAAATATACTTTTGATTGTATTTGTTTATTTTCTAATAAGAAATTTGATTACTAGACAGAAATAATATTTTGTAAAAACATATTTTACTTTTATTAAAATCCATACATTCACAATAAGGGTAGGGGTTAAGATTTAAATTTAAATAGCACCATAACTTTGATTCTTTAATGTCAATGAGTACATTTGAGGAAAAAATTACATAAGGTCTAAGACTATGTAAATCTGTTTAATCTATTTAATTATTTAATTACTACTCAAGTGTGTAAAAAGCTTATTTTTCTAAGGGAATCCTCTAAAAAAATAATATACCTTTAGACAATAATAGTTGCTATGCATATGTATGGATCCCCCTTTAACCCAACCTTTCTATGTCTTTGTTGCTACTGGTCAAGACTTGGTTTCAGTAACCTAGATCTGTTAGATGCTATCGTTCTATATATAACAGTATATAGGATTCATGATCAGATAATTAATTTTTATTGTATATTAATAGAGTACACTATGGAGAACTCCACACCATTAACATCTCACCTATCAATTTGTTGTAAATCGGTACATAAAGGTTTACAACTCTCCCACAGGCAAGGAGAAAAAAGCAGAACATCACTCGAAGTTGCAGCGAACAATCTTTCTTTGGCCACAAAAATGGAGCCAGTGTTTTGATTTTTGCCCAAGCGTTTCTAAATGTTGAACCCTGACTTGTTGTCTCTCTTTCCTGAACAAAAAAAATATATATATATATATATATCTGTCAGTCATGTTCTTAAAATTCATTAAACAATGTGGCAGCACACTAAGCATAAATGTATATTTATTAAACTTAAATCTTATCTAAAATCGTCTCAGCTGTGAAAATAGCCAAGAAAATGTTAATGCAAATTTGTCTTAGGTATGGCCTGAACTTAACTTATCAGGCATGACTTACAGTGGTTATTTAAGCACATACTCTGCATTGATTATTAGTATGATATAAATTAGTGTGTAGGTCAGGACAAATAAAATAGTATATGAGAAACCTACTTTAAAAATAACTTAAGATGAGATGGAATTTTTAAGAGAAAATAAACGCATTTTTATGGAGAAAATATTTTCTGCTTTAGTTCTTAAAACTTGGTTTCAGTGTCGAGCCCTTCAAAATAATATAAAATAAACAAACATGACTTTCCTAGACCCATTTTAAAGAATGCTTTCAGAATCTTTAGTAAACATTTCAGCCAGGTAAATGTTGTTCGTGAAAATAAGGGGTGTGTGGAGTCAATATGCCAAGACTTCCCCTCCTCTATTTTTCTTTTGTCACTCTCTTTCATAAATGGCTAATATATATTAATTAGTAGTAAACAATTTAATGAAGTGAAATGCTTCAATACAGATTACTTCATAGAAAGCTTCCTTGGCTTTTGTGAAACATAAGTTTTTATTTTGAAGTCAAAATCAGTACATTTTTACTGACTCCAACTCCACCCAAACTTTCTTCCAACACTGACTCCATGACTTCAACTCTACAGTTCTGGTGCAAAGGCATTATAATGGCTTGTTCTGCATTATGGTGCTTGAGAGAAATAATGTTGTTTTTCTTGACTCCCAGGGGGAAAACTTACACTTGTCCTGATTAAGGACATACATTGTTGTTCTATCGCTAGCAGAGGTAACATCGACACATATAGGGAGGAGTCAAAAATAATGAGGTAAATCTAACATTATATTATGCTGTATAGAACAGTCAATTCCTAAAAAATTGTGTCATACTGATTATCTTTCTTCTCAATTAGAGAGTTAAAAACATGTACATTTTTACTAAGGTTCAAATTTTGTTCACGTAACAAGAGCTGTGTGGTGCGGCCTTAGTGTACTTAAACAAATAAATAAATTTAGTTTTTTTTTGTTTAGTTTAATTTATGGAGCAGAAACTTGGGACACTCAGGAAGATGGAAAAGAAATACTTGAAGAAATTAAAAATGTGGTGCTGGAGAAGACTTGAGAAGATCAGTCTTAAGAACACACGCATCATTTTAGGACTTTTTGAATAATACAGAGAAGTCAGAAACAGGACAAGACTGTTAATTTTGTGTGTTATGTTGAAACTCAAATAGTTGTAAGAATTTCTGTAGGAAACTAGTTGACATTGAAGTTTTGTTTTTCTTAATATCCTTAAAAGTTCCTTACCAAGAATTTAAAATGTTTTTCAAAAATTAGTTATTTGTTCATTACATTTTTATCAGACTGATGAAACAAGAAGAATATGTCTTAAAGGGAAAAATACAAAATTAATTTGCCTCAAAAACAATAAAAAGTAGTAAAATAGAAACATATGATTCTTTGCAATTTAAAGGAATTTGAGGATGAAGTGTAAAGAATGCAAGAAAATAGCAGTGTTTTTCTTTCTTCAGTTTTTAAAGCCAAACTTTTTTACACCAAACAAATTAAATATCGCTCCAGTAGAAAAATAAGAGTTTAATTTTGTTCACATGGTAATAACATTTGTTGAATAGCTTAAATGAGCGTACTAGGATTTAATGACAACTTTTTCTCTTTATTGAATGATGATAATGATGATGATGATAATAATAATAATCAAGATATATATATAAACAATTAAAGTAGGCAACTCAAAAAAAGAGTTTATTTTTTTATAAAGATAAATAAATAGGATATTATTGTATTAAAAGGAGTTAGATCGACCATTCTAAAATAGTAGCCAGCAAGTTTGACTGTTTGCTTTGTTATGTCAGCAAAAAGTTTTTGTGCTGCCAAAAAACAAATAGTAGTCTATATATTTCTTTCTCAACAAATTCATTTTAAATTTGGAAAAACCAAAACGCTAATAAAGGACATATAAAATACAGATATATTAAAGATGTGTTCGTCACAAAGTGACTGTTACTAAAGAGGATGTTTATTTCAAATTAGTTTTTTTAGCACCACATCCTACTACCAGTTAGTGTTATTGGGGTTGTGAATAACATATTCAATAGATTAAAGAGAAAGGAAAGAAGGTAACAATGATTGTGCGTTATCCAAGTATAATAGCCAATTTTAATTGTGTATGCTAAAAAAAATTAGGAACGAAAGAATAAGGTGGAGATAAAATAGCTATTTATTTATATTTTAAATAATCATGTACAACTGATGGTAGAGATATTTAAAAAATCCATCAAAATACAAGACTTATCATTTTGTTGTGCTTAAGAGAGAACTTTTTGTTTGTTTTGAATAATGTGAAAAAAATAAAAAAATTGTCTCATGAAATAATTGTTTTTATCTTAGTTATGTTACAAAGAGAAGCTTATTCAATTGTGTATTACTGCAATTGGAAAGCTACTTTTCATTCTAAGTGGGTCTGGCCATGAAAAAATTTATTATTATTATTATTTGATGACAAAACATATTTTTCCTAACGTTTTTACAAACAATCTTCAGTGTAAATGTTTATAAAGTTTGGTCTTGACGGTAAACACCAAACCAGACATGTCTTTAGAAACAAGCCAAGTTAGGGAGAATATGTTTAGCACCGCGCCTTAATATCTATTCGGGTTATACACTTATGTACTAAATACGCTAATGGGTTAGGGATTATTAAGGTTGAATTTAGAGGCAGTGGACCCACATTTATATGGAGAGTGGGAAACCATGTAGTGAATACCAAACTCAGTAGACCTGACCGGGAAACTACAATCTCACTGTTATTGGCAGTTAAGTTTATTTCAAGAGCAGCGCTTTAGACCATGCGGTCATCGAATCGGGTGTGAGACAATTGATATTGATTGTAGTTATAGCTAAAGCTATATGTTTTAAAAATAACAAAGTAAAGGTAATGTTTTATTAATACCCTTTTCAATTAACGATGCCCATCAACTAATGGAATAGTATAGTGTCTAAGTAGAGTGAACTTATAAGTTAACTGTAAAAAGATATCTGCTATTTTTCATTTGTTTGTAGTAATAGCAATACAAATAATATTTACATCTGATTGAATGTGATGTGATGAGACAGAATGATTCAAGTTGAAATAGTCCCGTGCGCTCGTAATCCCAGGAGCCCGTAATCCAAAGATGAAGATAGCCAAACAGGACACATAACGCAAAACAAATAATGCCATCTCAATCTTGTCTGAAAGCCTAAAATAAAAGATAACCAAGATTAAAACATACCTTAATTTTGAACATGATACTTGGGATAAAATTTCAAGATATTTAAATTTAAGTTACTCTATTCATAATAATTCAAATAGATATATATGTTTTTATGTTGTATTTACTCTATGTTTTAAAGGCTTCAAGACTTCATAGTAGTGTAAGGAACTTGTTAACAGATCAGAATCCTAAAAAAGATAGTTTCAAGTGAGTGAAATATGGAGTATTTAAAAAAAAACTTGATAAAAGGCAACAAAGAAATATTATTTGGAGGTCAAAAAGAACATTTATGAGCATTAGATGAGTATAAGTTGAAAAAAGCTCTTTAAATGTGTAACGTTGTTTATCATCACATACAAGCCACGCCCAGGATTTTAATAACATCTGCAATGGTAAAACATCAGTCGGTTAAGTAAAATGCGTTAGAAAGTCCCTCCACGGTGGCTCCTCACTCCTGTACAGTCACTATCAACACGCTCGCTATACCCGTCATTGAAAAGAATTAAATAATTCACTCTTTGGTGTATATTGAGAATGATCATTGTGTAATAAATGATTAATGAACCAATGACTCATTAAAACATTTAAATAAACACATTTTGAAAACTGACTATGTAAAAAAAGTAAAATAGTATAATGATTGTAAAGTGACAGTGAAATGAATCACCCCAGTCTTTGAAATAATAAAATATTTTATGGGTGATTTATTTTCTTTTGACATAATTCTGAATATTTTCTTTATAATATATAAATATCATTGTAGGTAACATCATTTCAAACAATTATGAGTAATAATTATTCTTTATTTAATTATATATAGTAAGCTGCATCCTTTTTGGAACTAGCATATTTAATAAATTATTATTATTTAGCACCGCGTCTTACTACCCTTTCGGGTTATACACTTCAAGTACTAATTGCGCTAATGGATTAGGAATTGGGAAGGTTGAATTAGAACCAGCATTTGCGTGGAACTAGAGTGGAAAACCATTTAGGAAAAACCACCCCCATTTCACCTGACCAAGATTCAAACCTCGATCTCCCCGTCCTCAGCAGTCGAGCTCAACACGACAAGCGCGTTCGCTAACTACGCCACCGAGGCGGGTCATATTTAATAAAGTTTGTTCAATTTGCTAAATTGTTCGTTTCAGCTTATCCAACAACTAAGTATTGAAAAATGTTATTTACTCGTATTTCCCTTAATAAACATTCACAATGTAGGTCAGCCTATAATGACTATGTTAGTTGAACTGGTTAAGATTTTTAATCCATTCCTGTTCCAGCCTGTGGTCTGGGTCAGTTTTTTTATTCGAACCATGTATTTTCCACTACCTGCTGGCTAAGCCTGCCATAGCTGCATATGCCTTATAAGCTATCTTAAGACTAGGACAGGCAGAGCATCCAGTTCCTGGCCGTTAATTTAACAATGTGAAAGTATAAACTAAAATTTCCCCAATGATACATTTTTCAGCATGCTAGGAATCTAACCAGAGACCCTTAGCTCAGTAGGCAGACAGACTACCGACTGAGCTATGGTGTTGAATGGTTTGGATTCAACTCAATAAAAATGACTTAACAATTTGCCAGCAAGATAAACACACTAATTGGCTTCTTTCCTAGTTGATGTAACAATAAAAAATGTCACAAACTGTTAGCCTACTTTGCAAAATCTTTGATGATAAACCAAGTATGACAATAGTTATTGTGTAATCATGTTAAAGGAACACTGATTGGTTCATTACTCGACTTGGTTGGTGGTCGATCCCAAAGTAACTGCCTGTCATATTTTTTGGGTTTGAGTTCTAAGTGACTTGTGTAACTCTATTGTGTTTCGAGTAAATGTTATTACGTTATGCCTTCTGTTGCTCATCAACCATGTTGTGGAAATAAGATATCGAGATTGTAAGCAATAGTGGTGCAATACCCAAATATTTTAAACAATAGTGGTGCAATACCCAAATATTTCTAACTCTTAATACAAAACTATATCTGACAACACAACCAGCAATTAGCAGTCCCCAAAATAGCTTATGAGTAAAAATGCACCCTTCTGATTATAATTCAAAATTAAGTTTACCATCATTTAGAATATTAGATTTTGGTGAAAGTGAATAATTTATTGTCAATCAGAGAGGGCAAGTTATAAAGGATGTCAATAAATGATTAAAATTTGTATAAGACACAGTAAAAAAAAAAATTGTAACAGGATTTAAAAAGATAGCCTCGAGTAAGCCAACTTAAATTTATGTTTTAGGGAACAAAAGCATACAAGTGAATAAGGTTGTGTTTATTTTTTAAAGTAAAAAAGTAGAATGGATTCCCTTGGATTTATAAATTAATATAGTGTGTTATATTAAACATATAAATTTTGGTAATTTTTTCACACAATTAGATGCAAAGTTTAAGTGGCAATACTATGTTTTTTTGTTTATCTTTACTTAATATATAAATAACTAAATAGAAACATCAAATGATCAAAACACAGGCCAAATAACACTTTCTGTGCTTGATATTTTGCAGTTCATAATGTTACTAATTATTTAAATTTAGCGAACTAAGTATTATTTTTAATTTGGATTAAAGTGTGTGTGCTCAGTTATAAAATGATACACAGTTTAATATTCTCCATTTAAAGAGGCTGTAAGTCTGAATCATCATGAACCGTTTCCTGCCTGTAGCCAAGTCTGTTTATTAAAATGCCTTCATCTCCTTCTGTCCTTCCACCATTCTTCCTCCTGCACTCTCCTCTCACTTGCACACTTGCTGCTATCTGTTCCTACTATAAGTCTTAATATGAAGGTGAAAATAATTTTTAAGATTTTAGGCTTGTCAAGGGCTCTTTTAATTTGAAAATTAAGTTCTTATAGAAGAAAGTTTAAATTATTAATTTTTAAGTATTCTTTTAAAATAATAGATATAAATTTGCACATCTGTACTACATCAATATGTAGCCGAGTTTGCAGAAAGATTATCCCGTACTAATGTACCTTTGTCCAAGGGACGCCTGAATGTACTAATAGTACATTCCTTCCATGGAGGCTCTTTCCATGTCCCGAGGAGATGAGGTGATGGAGATAGAGGCCTGTATGTAAGGACGATGCTGAGCACAGGCAGAGTATGAGCCTCGTACTAGTACGATCTATGGAGCAATATCTTGAGTCTCGTCAAAGTATGGTCCCGGGCTTGCTCAGGCTATACTCTGAGGATATTTCCACAACGTGGCGCTGCGCGCATAGACGATCGAGACAGCTGTTTTCACGACAGGCCTCATGCTCTGCTAGTGCTCAGCCTGTACTCTGGCCGTACTCAGAGGATATTTCCACAACATGGCGCTGGGCGCATAGACGAACGAGACACCTGTTTTCACAACAGGCCTCATGCTCTGCTAGTGCTCAACCTGTACTCTGGCCGTGCTCAGTATCGTCCTTGCATACGGGCCAGAGAGTATGAGAGAGATAGTGAGTATGAGGGTGTGGAACCAGAGGGAATATTTTAACCTTAATTAAGCCTTATTAATCAAACACTGGTGATCGTTATGATAATTTACCTTTCATGAAAATTACCCATGATACCAGCGGGGCATTGAACCCGATACCTCTAGGTTCATAGCCAGGTGCACTGACCACTATATTATGGGAACGGTTTACAAAATTTATAAAAATTCAGAATAAATAAATTTGAATTAGGCAAATCTAACATACTATTTTGCACACAGAAGTAAAATGATTACAAAGTTTTCCAATATGATATATTGAAATATTTATGGTACTAACGTATTCAAATGAAACCACCAGTCTTCCTTCCTTAGATTGAGAAATGCTAGGTTCTCTGTTGTGATCAGTAGAGCCCAGAAGAGTAGAAGCAAAAGACCATGCCCTCTAGTGGGGACGGATGGTAATAAATAGTGGCGTTCCACAATTATAAGAAGTATTGAAAAGGGGAAAACAGCGAGTGCATACAACATGGACATGATCTAGAACAAAATAATATAGTTATATAAGTATTAAAATTATATAGTTCATACTTTAGCAACCAGCCAGGAAATTATGCTTGTTTATTCAAGGGCAAGTTTCTACTATTTTAACATATAATGGATAGTGTATTTAGAAAGTGAGCGCTTTCCATTAGCAATATGTCATTAATATGCATCTTAAGAAGCAAGTCAAAGGCCCCAACCTCACTGCCAGGTGATTCTTGCCTTTCTGGGCCCAAACATACTTTGACAATGTTTGTCACAGTAAAAGGAATACTCCAGAGTTGGGTGCAACACAAAAGATGACATCAATTTAATGCCACTTTCATGACTAGCATGCATTTTTAAATAGACACACAGGTCAATTTAATGTAATAGCTCTGTCAAGTGCATTGAGGTAAGTTGACACAACTCGGCAAATTAAATATAAATTGTGTTAACCTATTGAGCTGTGATATGACAAAACACTAAATACAAAGTACTCATATAATGAATGGCCAATTCAAAAAGTTATGCGTTTGCCTGAATAAGCCAATTCAAAGTTTTGTATGAACCTTAACATTACAGATTTAGTTTAGACTTGGTTTGGTTCCAGTAAGGCAAGTGATTATTTTTTTAATTTTCTGGACTGCTGGTTTTTAAGTTGCACATTAAAAAAAAGAGAGTAAAAGTACTTCTAAGAAATCGGTTATTGAGCTTAAAGAAATACACTCACTAAAGTTACGAATTTGGGTTAGGTGTAATTTTAAATCATATAACATAAGATTTTGAATGAATGTTTAAACATGACTTGTCCGAGAAAGAGAGAAATAGTTTTCTATTTAAAGCCTTTTTAATTAAAAAAATAAAGAATCAATTTTTTGATACTTAGTTTATTTTAATAGGTGGCATCTACTCTATAGGCTGCAACATGGTGGAACTCAGCAAGATAAGCTACCTGCCTTTAAAGGTAAACATTTTACACACAATTACAAGAAGGTATCTTCATGGCATCACACTGAAATAATAATTTATAAATGTATATAGTCATAATAAGTCCATGATGAGCATCAATTACAAATATTTACTACTTACTAAGTAGCTGATTTCTTCTTAATCTGTAACATTTTGTGCTTGCTGACTCATGTTTTTCTTAACTCAGCCTGTAGATTTGTAGATTCATAGTTTCAGCTATTACTTTTTTTTAGGCTGTAAGGAATCAATGCTGAAATATTTTTTTCTCTTTAATGATAAGCTGCTGATATTTTCAAGTGTATTTAGTGAGATTTTTCTTTATAGGGTTTATTACACATACACTGTTTCAAATCTCGCAAATTGGAAAACTACACCAATAAGCTACTTTATTTTATTACTCCTTTTTCACTGTCTTTTACTAATTGTTCAGATTATATGCATAATAAGCTACTAATATGATTTAAAGTTCCTAGTGATAAGATGTTTCTTTTTTGACTGACCATATTTTCTTCTTTCTAAGATTGTTTTTTAGAAAACAAAAATAAAATCATTTGAAGATATAAAAATAGCATAATTTAGTCTAACCAGATCCAAGACAGGCAAAATAATTTTTGTATTTGAGAAAGAAACTAAATGGTGGCTGGAAATTTGCATAGACTTTCTCACTCCACTGTAAAAATGGAGATATTTAATCAAAACTCGAAATGTATGTGAAACAAAATAACATAAAAAAATAAAATTAAAAAAACACGTCAAACTATGTAAAAAAAAATTTGACTCCCGGTTTTAAATTTTATAATTTTATTTCCAAAGAAATGAAGTCCTCATTTGTGTATATGAAAAAAAAAACAATATTGGGCCCACAAGGGTCAACACTTTGTATTAAAATTTTCGACATTTTATGAGAAGTTAAGGTTATCACATTGCTATTAAATTCCTCATTTATAAATTTAGACTAATAAAAAAGGTAAATATTGACTTTTGAGTCTAAAATGATAGCGATATTTATTGCTGTACAAACATTTCCCCTAGAGTTAAAGGAAAAACAACATCACATTTATAAGAGACTTATCTACTTACTCTATGGAATTGGAGAATTATTGCATTATAGCTTAACTAGGCTATCTGTATAGTTAAGGCTCACAAAATTGTATTAATATATTTGCCAATATCTCAGAAATTATTTGTTTTATATCAAATATATTTCAAATAAAAGTTTTTTTATTTTTAATGGTACTACAATTATTCAATGATAAGTTAGTATCTCCAATAGTTGCGGAGATAAAGAAATTTCCGCTTCTGTAAAGTACCCTAAAAGTCATTTTGACCAAAAATTGAGAGTAGCCATTTTGTTTTAAATGTTGATCAAAACTTAGAAATTAAATCTAATCAAAAACGTTAGAGCTAATTTTGATAAAAATCGATTTTTTCTCTTTTTGCCCTTAAGGAAACTACCCTTAATTTTAGGGTAAGATATACAATTTCAAAAACCCCTCGAGGCATCATTATGAAAACCCTAGATACCAAGTCTTAGCCTAATAGGTAAAATATTTCAAGCCCGAGGTACAGACAGAAAGAGATAGCATTGCGAAAACCACTCTTTCAGAATCAGGGTGTCATGAAACGTCGACATTAATCAAAATCTCGAGCTCGATTTTTTTGACGATCACAATACTTTCTCTAACTGTAAGACAGCAAAAAAGTAAAAACAAATGCTTCTAGAGTTCATGTTAAAAAAAGTGATAATTTTGGAAAATTTGGATGTGAAATGTATCAACTGGGTAGTTATTCTTCAGAAATAAAGTTTTTTTTTACAAACTTGCTGAATTTAATTAAAAGAACTAACTTTTAAATTTATATAAAAATATGAAACTCTTAAGAAATCTTTGTAACCATAAGAATAACTTTGGAATTGATGCCGAGTGGCAATTTTATATCAATGTCCAAGGTAAAGATGTGTGGGATGGAAGAAGCATTGCCAGAGTTGATAGAAAAGCATGTCTAGAGAAATATTTTTATGAATATATTAAGAGATTCGGGCATTTATTTAATTAAGAAAAGAACAACGCCTAAGCATTAAGTTATGTCTATGTTATAAATGAATAATACTACAAAAGGTTTTAATATGAAGATTCACTAAAGTAAAACCTATTCAAGAAAATAAGAGACTTCATTGTTTCATACCCCCGTCAACAGATTGAAATAGAAATATTCCCTTCTTCAGAAACAAGTAATGCATAAACTGTTACGAGACCATGAGGAGCAAAATCTTCCCCTTGATCAAATAGCTGGGTTAATAACATTCGGTATAGTGAATAGTAGTGGCTGGGATGTGTATTATAAACTGATGGTGTAAAAAATTAAGTGTAACTTACAGCATTCTGGATACACACCTTTATTTTCTTTTCCGAAAAAAACTAGATATTCTGAGAGCTATAAAACAAGCTAAATTTTGGAAATAGTGGGTAGCTGATAAATGATGAACATACATATTTATCACATTAAGAAATTCATAAAGTTTTACAGATTCTTGTTAAGCAGAAATTGGTTACCTAATCCATTGTAAGTACTAGTGTTCATCAGGCCGCTTTAGCTAAAGTGGCCTGATGTGTTGTGTATTGGTAGTTAGTTTGTATCAGTTTCTTGATTTAAAAATGGATACCATTTTCTATGGTTGGTTGAATATTGAAATTATTGTTAAATTTAGGTGACCATCTCTTCCCAGTGGTTCGAGGATATGTCCAGGGGCAGTGAGGTGGGTGGGGCTGCTTGAAGTCTAGCACCTGTAGGGTCTCCCCCACCAGAAGGGTGATTCCCTAGCCCCAGTGGGTCTGGAGATACGTATAAGGGTGCTATGGTGGGGGTGGATGAAGGTTTGCTGTTTTAGGTTAAGCGGTATAAGTAATTTTATTTAGCTTATATGTTAACCAAATTACTGAGTTATGCCTAATCAAAATCTCAGCTCAATTGGTTTAGTGATTTTTGAGTGAAAGAAAAATGAATTTTTGGATAACAATTGGACATAGTGATTACTTCATAGTATAGTAGTAGATATACCATCTATGCTCAAAATGTATTATTTTGACTGTACACATTTATAGCTATTTATTATTTCAATAA
This sequence comes from Timema douglasi, assembly GCA_901482245.1. Taxonomy (NCBI): domain Eukaryota; kingdom Metazoa; phylum Arthropoda; class Insecta; order Phasmatodea; family Timematidae; genus Timema; species Timema douglasi. The sequence continues at coordinate 62,876 of CABEEJ010001850.1, forward strand.
AATGATGTGAAGATATTACTTTGTAGTTTTTTAATCATTTACCCTGAAAAGTAGTAAGCTTACCTTGAGAGGTTACACTATGGTGTAGCTATACTGTAATAGGACAATGACTAGCTTTAAAGGTAAAATGAGTGAGCCCTCTATATTTATCCACAGAGTTGGAACTTACTGAGCTAAGGGTCCCGGGTTCGATTCCCGGCATGACCGGGGACTATATGTTGTGCCTGTTCTACTCTTAAGTTATATAAGGCATATGAAGCTATGACAGGCCTAGCCAGCTGGTAGTGGAGTATATATTAGAGATGGGCGATAAATCACAGACTGTGATTTTTTCACCGATACCATTTGATCACTTATACTCCCAGTGACTCGATCTCCAAAGTATCGGTGATTGAGATATCAGTGATCGGAGATACTCCATACTCGCATCAAATGGCAACAATTACTCGAGTTGTGAATGTGGGGAATGCCAGGCCGCCCACAGTGGTTCGGATCCCACGTTAAACTGTTAGTCCTCCATTTTATCTCACAATCACCCTACCATTACACATTAGCATAAGTGCGTATAACCCGAACGGGTAGTAATACGCGGTGCTAATAATAATAATAATAATAATAATAGTTACTCGAGCTATGGGGCTGGTATTGCTTCTTCAAGACACTCGAGTAAATACTCGCTTCAAGGCCCTTGTAATTCTTTTATTTTCTACTTTCAACCAGCTAATTGAGAATAGACCTTATTGACTGGCATGTTTTACGTGTTATTTCTATTTAAAGCACTTGATCTCGTAGAACTCATTTTTCAAAACCGCCAGATTGCTACGTAAAAACGAATTTAATGGTTTAAATGTTTTATTCAAATGCATTTTCAATACAAAATATTTGTTGTTAAGAACAAAATCGAAAAGCTTGCTTACTAAGCAGATCACATTTCGGATTCTTTTTAAAAGTAGGCTATGAAAAAATTTAATTTATTCTTTTTTTAGGTGATCCTATCCCCAAAATCGCAAATAATAAATTAAAATAAGTAACAAAATTGAAAATATATAAATATACCTTAATATTGACTATGCATTGATGATCCTAATCATCCTATAGTCTAATCTAAAGTTTATTTGCTTCTATTATATGTATAGTTCATCTACTATTAGATGTACGGTATTTAAAATAAAATAACACTACAGAAATATAATATATGACCTCCATTCCAAACAACATTTTCTAAACCAATCACTCTTATGTTATGTTCATTTTTAATGTCACATAAATTTTAATTGCAATAAAACAGATCACTAAATAAATTACACAATTACAAGAGTTTCTCATAGTACGCCAAATAAGTTTTAATATTGGTATTCAAGTTTAACGTAATGTTTGTTGGATCACTAATTTTGCCAAAATTACATAACATTTCACTATAAAATATTAATAACATTTTTTGCTTTCTCTTTTTATCAACTGTATAAAACATCTTAAAACGCATACTTTTGTATTGAATGTACATTAGGCAGGCAACATGAAACCCAGATGAAACCTTAAGATTAGGTAGATGTATGTCGATTGTCAATGTCGACAGGAAGAGTTTCTGTTAGGCCTTTAGGTATCGAATTCCATTGCAAGCCACCAAACATCCGAGTAATTAGTTTCCTTCCATCTGATACTACTATTCGAGTAAATACTAAATACCCAATAATCAATACTCATAAATACTCCATACTCGATACTACTCGCCTACTAGGACAGCAGCTAAATACTAGCTTTGACCGTGGTTGGAAAATGAAAAAATATCGGTCCATTGAGACACCGTGAATACAGGTCACAGTGAAAAATCACTGGTATAAATCACTGATATTTTAAAATCACTGTTTCGCCCATCTCTAGTATATATGGCCTGAATAAAAAACTGACACAGGCTGGAAACAGTAATGGATGTTAAGTAATGTTTTATCTGTTTCTAGCATCCGGAATGATCCTGTGGACAACCATCACATGTCAGTTTGTGATACATATGAATTACATATAGAATAAACTTTCAAATGAGGGTTAATAAAACTTTTTAATTAATAAATTACATTTTAAGGTAATTTTTCAAGAAATTAATTTACATTTTTAATCATACATGTATATATATTATAATATATATATATATTATAATATATATATATATATATATATATATACACACACACACATGTAAGATTAAAAATGTAAATTAATTTCTTGAAAAATTACCTTAAAATATAATTTATTAATTAAAAAGTTTTATTAACCCTCATTTGAAAGTTTATTCTATATGTAATTCATATGTATCACAAACTGACATGTGATGGTTGTCCACAGGATCATTCTGGATGCTAGAAACAGATAAAACATTACTTAACATCCATTACTGTTTCCAGCCTGTGTCAGTTTTTTATTCAAGCCATGTATTTCCCACTACCGGCTGGCTAGGCCTGTTGTAGCTTAATATGCCTTATAATACAACCTAAGACTAGGACAGGCACAACATCCAGTCGCCAGCTGTTAATTGCTCACTGTGAAAGGGTAAACCCATATTTTCATCAATGATAAATTTTCGGCAATGCCGGGAATCGACCCCGGGACCCTTAGCTTAGTAAGATCCAACTCGGTGGCGTAGTTAGCTAACACACTAGTTTTGTGTTTAGATAGACTTCAGAGGACAAGGAGATCAAGGTTCAAATCTCGCTCGGGTGAGCTGGGGCCAATTTTTACTAAATGTTTTTCAACTCTCCCTCCACACAAATGCGGGTTCACTTCCTCTACATTCAAACTTCCCAATTCCTAGCTCATTAGTGTAATTGGTACTTAAGCGTATAACCCGAACGTGTAGTAAAATGGTGATAAGTATTATTATTAATTATTATTATTAGCTAAGTAAGAAGACACACTACCAACTGAGCTATGGTGTCAGACAAACAAATCAAACAAAATAGACCTAAATGAAATTTTTTCCCTTTATTGAATTGATTTTATTTAAATTTTTTTTAGAGAAGCAACTTACCTGTACTACATGTTCAGGTTAGACACATATTTACAAATTATTCTAACGAGTTAGGGATGAGGAGGAAGGTTGCATTTAGAGAAAGTATATTTGCATTTGTGTGAAGGGATATTAAAAACTGATTTTGAAAAAAACCACACTAAGTGCACTCAACCAGTATTCGAATGCCGATCTTCACGTCACCGATAATCAATGAAAGTGACACATTAGATCTTTCGATCAACGATGTTGGTAAAGCATATTCTAAAGTAGCTTAGCAATAATCAGCAATACTTGCCATATAGCCATACAAAACTCCATTATTTAAAAGAGTGGCTTGTAAGATAAACCTCGTTATGGCCAAAAAAGATAAAAATCCAATGAAGGACAGTTGAGCAATGTAAAGCTTGGAATGAGGCAGAGATTCCCGGGTGACTGGTGTGGAATACTTCTTGTACATCCATAACTGGATACTGCCAAATAGGAACAAGATTCCAGCAATGACAGATGTGGACACTGTTTCCAGGAAACACTGTGAGATTCCATGATTGACCCAAAACTCACTCAATGTTATATTTGGTGGACAGTAAAGCATCCTTCAAATTGGAGACCCTTTAAGAAAATTGAAACAGTAAAACAAAGTTAAAACACAACCAACTGCATTTTTATTGAAACACTTTAATCCTATAAGCTATAAATAGCTTAAATCCTTTAACATACCTATATGATCCTGCTGTCCCCACACAGGGTAGGCAAGAAACTGTGTATATAACTCTAAAAACAACTCCGTACTTAATCCATCCGCGCCAACTTTCTCCACACTTCCCTATCCTTGATACTCCTTTCGCTTCAACAACATCCACAAACCAAGTGATACATGATCTTTTATTCTTAAAACTCTTAATATTTCTCTTTTTCCCACAATCATCTATAACATTTAGCCTCGTCTTACATGGCCTACCTCTTCCTTTTTGATCCATAAGCTCTACCTTCATATATTTACTTGGTCACTTGATCTGCACTAATCTCCTAAATATGCGTATGGCGTACTGACTGGGAGGGACATGACATCCAGTTCGGTTGCCTGTATGTAGACTATTAACCTCTCTATTGACAAAGAGCATTGCCCAGGGTAATATGATATTGTCTACAAGTCGTAACAGCAATGTGATGATGTGATGATATTAAATATGAAGTTGTGGAGCAGGTGCAAGTCTTAACCTACTTAGACCTAACTAACCAAACCCTTATGGCCAGCCAGGAATCGAACCCGGGACCTCTAGGTTTGTAGACAGGTCCAATGACCACTGCACCATGGACCGGATTAAATTGAGCTAATATCAAGTCTTTAAATGATTAGTGAGTTAGCCAGGAACAAATAGCTAGCCTACTACACACACTAACTTAGTCGTGCTTCTAACTAAGCTTGATGTGGGTTTAAAAGCATAAAAAATGGAGTGAAATGGTAATCGTATGCCTAGGAGATAATTGGTTGTTTATCTGAGTAGGCCTAACAAATAATAAAGATTTTTAAATAAAGCTAGTAAAGTTTTTTCCCGCAACATGCCCATAGGCTACATACACTACCAGTAGGTCTATTTACATCAGAAATAAAATATTTTGGTAACGTTTCCCAACACCTTATATAATATACTATGATTAATTTATTAACAATAGCAACTCAATAAAAATATAACACAATCATTATACTCGCAAGGACACAAGGAATCGAATAATACTATGCTCAGTATATTGATATGAAATTATTTTATTTTTAAAGCATTTAGACAACTCATTAAAACAGAGTACAATTGTAAATATACCAAAACATGTCAATTGATCCATGATACCTTATGATATGCCATCTTAAACTACAAAAGTCAAATCGTTTATTTTGGGACTATTAAGAGAAATTCTAATGATTAGGCTGATAGAACAGCAGCAAGGTTAGACCAAGTCAGCTATGTAATTACCGAAAGTAAGGTCAGGTTAAGCTTAATTGGATAAGTACGGCCCTACCTGCTTAAGGCCCAGACACAGACTCCGTATTCGTAGGTCCGTGGTCCGTAATACGTGCTCCTGGTCAATAAGAAATTCTACTCGCGATTACAGTCTCAAAATCCGTAATCACGTGACCGTTTAAACCAATGAGATAGTAAGATACTTCATCCAATAAAAAAATTCGAAAGAAAATTGTCTACAGCACGGAGCGTGCGTCAAGCGATCAGCCGATCAAATAAACCAAAACCAACTTTGGTGAGAAAACTTCCAGTATTTATATTAAAATATAGGTTAAGAAGAATCACACAAAATATATTTATAACTTTATTTTAGCTATCAAACTTAAAATGATGAGTGTTTGCAATAGCCTGAAAATGCTAAATAGAAAATGTAGGCCTACTAATCGTTTGGATGAAAAATCAATAGTATCCATAATTTATCAATTAGAAAAATTTAAATGACGCTAATAAATGGAGTATAAACCAAATAATAGGGGTGTTGAACCTACAAAAGCAAAGCCAATATTTCTGAGAACTTGGTATTTCTCAGAAAACACTTTACTAGAAGCCGCTCTTCCTGGGGTGTTTAGATTTTTAGAAAAATGTTTCTGAAATAGGTCCGCATGTAGCCATCTTTTAATTTTGTATATTTTTTCATAGCAACGGATTCTATCGCTGCTATTCTTTCTTTACTTCAAGGCGCATGCGCATATTTACACAGCTGTGATTGGTAGCCGTATAAACGAGTCCGTAGAAAGTTAAAGTTGGGCAACTTCTACGCAGTAAGGACTTAGGATAAGGACTCTGTGGCCAGTGCAATCTGATATCATAGCATCGATTTCTACGGACCACAGACCTATGGATATGGAGTCTGTGTCAGGGCCTTTACATTTATAAATTAGTTAGTCTCTTATATTATTATTATTATTAGCACCACGTCTTACTACCCGTTTGGGTTAGACACACTTATGCTAATGTGTAATGGTAGGGTGATTGTGAGATGAAATGGAGGACCAACAGTTTAACGTGGAATCTGAACCACGGTGGAGGCCTGGCATTCCCCACATTCACAAGATGTCTTGTCAGAGGTGAGGGAAGGGTTTGGTAATCATATAAATCTGTGCTGGGACCGAGGATTGAACCCCGGCCGCCAGCACAGAAGTCTGACACCTTACCCCTAGACCGCCAGGTCACCCTTAGTCTCTTATAATATATAGTATGTACATTATTTAACATATGACTTCCAGTGGGTGTGTCTGTTCAGGCCATTATCGGTGATCAGTGTTATCAACAAAGATTTGTTAACTTGACTGTGGTCAGTTCTAATGGAGCTTTGTGTAAGTGTGCTAGATGTAAAATAGAAGATATGATTTTTTTTATTAGATAAGAAAAGTATAGGGCCTAGCTAGCCATCTACAAGAAATTCATTTGTTGCAACAGAGTGTGAAGTGCAGTCACTGTGGATGAGTATTGTGCATTAATTTACTCTATAATATATGCAAGACTTTGTTTGGTCATGCAATTTTATAAATTTTTCAACAATATTTTGTTCCTTTGTCACTTATCAGTACTGTAGATAAGTTTGAATTGTTTTCCATAAAAGGTTTTTTAATATTACTATTACCGCGTCTTACTACCCGTTCGGGTTATATGCACTTACGCTAATGTGTAATGGTAGGGTGATGTTGAGATGAAATGGAGGACCTACAGTTTAACGTGGAATCCAAACCACGGTGGAGGCCTGGCATTCCCCACATTCACAAGATGTCTTGTCAGAGGTGAAGGAAGGGTTTGGTAATCAGATAAATCTTTGCCGCGACCGAGGATTGAACCCCGGCCGCCATCACAGAAGTCTGCCACCTTACCCCTAGGCTGCCAGGTCACCGGTTTTGAATAATTTTAAATTTAGTAGGCCTACCATTGGTTTTTCCACATTATAGTGAGTTCAATTGTAAGCTCGGTAAGAATATAAAGATTAGCATTAAAAAAAACAATCGGCCTAGCTGATACGGTTCTTCGGTTCAATCACCAATATTTTTTAATAATACCAAAAGCTAGCTTAGTTAAGTAAAAAAAAAGAAGTAAAAACAGGCCTTATAAATTTAATCTTTCATAAATACTGTTACAAAGCTAGTTATTTAAAAAAAATAACAGTAGAAATGGCTTTTATGAAATTCCAATGCAATAATTGTAGAAATAGGCTAGGCCTAGGTTTTATTTTAGGTCTAACTTTGGTAATAACGAGATGTCCCCTATCACATGGGGTGTGTGTGCAATTTACTAGTATGGTAAACATGTAATAAAGTGTAAAATGTATTATAGGCCCTATATAAAGGCTTCCTAATAGCCTATTTGTTCAATTATGCTACCATTTTTTCCAACTACTAGTGATTTTGTTTGGACACTAGGCCTAACTACAAAAAGCACAATTAAATACATTGAAATATATTTTAAAAAATGGCTATGTACCACTTACTTAAAACAGTAGATAGTTTTCATATGCGTTCCGATATCTTATTCAAATATTCCTGTTGCGATTATACCTTGAAGCCCTCCCAGAGGCAGAATATAATGAAGTGTAAAATAATGTAAAGTCATAGAGATAACACTGCTAGATTAACCTTGAGACATCCACCCGTTAAAAGTTAAAACATTTGATTTTAAAATAATACGTAATCAATCATAGCCCTACTCAACATTATTTATTTAATTGAATTAAATTTTTAACGAGTTATACTAATTTTACTTTAAAGATAAAAGCGATATACACGCTGGTATGATGCAACGGTTATTTAAGCCGGTAGTAAGGCAATTTGAATATTATTAGTTTTGATTGTGTAATAGAGGTTAAGAAACTCAGCTCGAAAATAAGGAGTAAGGACGCATTCAAATACGTTACATATCACGATCTATAAAAATGGAGGTACAGGTAAAAATGGGCCTTTGAAGTTTATATTAGAAAATATTATTCCACTTCACCGCTTGCCGCACTGCAGTCTAAAGTCGTCATTGTCACAGATGATTAAAATTATCTATGTTTTGCACTTTAAGTGACTAGGACTTTTTACTTTTTCCACACTCACGACCCCTTTTCTCTTGAAATTTTTTTACGTGATCCCTTATGTGTGTGTGTGTGTGTGTGTGTGTGTGTATATGTATATATAACTTATACAAATCAAACATATACTGATTAAAAACATATTTAAAACATGTCTTTGGTCTACAGAGTATTTTATCATTTATTAAAGACGGAAACAGTCTCGCATACTAATGAAAATAGTTTATTTTTACATGAATAATTAAATATTGGCTGAATATTGGATACTTCAGGACGTAGAACATCTTCAACGTTTTTCATATTTGATTGATATTTGATTTTATAATCGTCAATGCTGAGAACGTTGTTTCCCATAGATTCGTAGTACAAAATGGCAGAAGCATGTTTAGGGTCATTTCAGAAATGGTTGGAAATTCTGTCCTAATCCCATGCCAAACTTCATTTAACGATTTTTTAAGGAACTCAAGTTTTAAACCTCTGTGGCTTGATAACTCGTTAAATTCTCCTCGAACTTTTAGTGGCGCACGACTGACTTTTTGATTTCAATTAAGTATGGTTTATGAACCCAACCTGGTTTCTTAATAAACATTTAAGGTGAAGTATTTCTGGAACTGTGTTTCCAAGCATGTCAGATGATAATTATAACTATTACAATTAAATCTTTTGTTAGGTTATTTTCAATTATAAAATCATCTGTAGCTGTAAACACTTCTAAGGAACTGTTTTCCACCCTATTCTTCTATGTGTTGTCTTTTTGAGTAAAACTTTCAATTTTATCTTTTTACATAAATATGTTACAATTTTTTGTGTATTCAGAACCAAGGTTGCAGTGAAGTCACGCGATGCAACACAAGCGAGAGCTGTCAGAAACACCTAGGATTCATTACGTGTTTGATTATGAATTCATTTTTGTTAGTTGCGCATTCAGAAATTGTTGCCAAATTTTTCGCAACCCCTACATTCAGTTACGCAGCCCCATGTGGGGTCACTACCCACAGTTTAAATGGGCCTGACCTAGACGATCAATAATACTGTGCAATATTATTGACTTTCACTCTTGACAATTCAATAAATCGAAAATAGAATTGTGCAATAATTCAGTTACTTCAAAATGTTAAGTGATCTTAACGTGACTTGTGTAGCTATTGCTTTGGCTTTTTGTAAAAGAGAAAATAAGAGAAGTTGGATGAAGAAATGATACATCGAAAGACCCGTACACTTCAATTTATAAAATAATAAATGCCCTCTCCTTAGTTTTATTAGATTTGGCAATATTCATTTTTCAACTTGCACACACTTGTTGAGGCTGACGTGTTCCCATCTTGACATCTTGTATTTAACTGAAGCGATATTTTACAATATCATCTACACACTGACCAATATTTCACCACTATGCAAGATTTTTAAAACAGTTGTTGACTGATACAATGTATTGTTCAATCGTTAAACATAGGCTCCAAACGATCATAATTATTGTGCAATATTATTGTTTGCTTAGGAACCGCTTAGGAGTAATGTTGTTTGGTGCAAAATGTAAGTTACTAAACATAATTATTTTTGTATTGGGTTTTCAATTTGTATAACTTTTTCTCGAAGAATGCTGTACAAATAGTTATACAAAATAATATGACAAAAATTTACTAGGTGAATATAAACAAAATAATTATCACTTGTATTAAAACCTAGAAGAAGTGCAAATTTAAATAAATGCTCTGTGATATTTTATTAACTTTTAGTAAAATTGTTCTAATATTCTTAAACTGATTATTTTTTCTTATGTAATACTAGGTCTATATTAATACCAAAAGCATAGCCAATAGTGAATATTGCATTTCACCCAGTGAACAATTATTCATGATCAAAGTACGACTACGTAATATATAGGAAAACAGTAATTCAAGTATTAATAACCTCGATGATATTTGGTTCATAAAAGATAACCTAGCCTCTTTACTCTTCCAAATAAGGTATTTAAAAATATTTCTACAAAGGGTTAACTCGGAATCTAGAATATTATTTAAACTGTATTTTTTGAGACATAAAATCAACGTAACTTAAGTGATGCCAGTACTACTAAATTCAATTTGATTTTTATCTTAATCTGATTTTATTACTACCATAAAAATTATAGTGGACCTATAGCTCAATAACCTAATCAAAAATGTGATAATTCAGCTTAATTTCCAATAATATTGAAAATCGTGGTCACTGACGATAAAACAAAGAAATCTCTTTAATTTTTTTTAATGAAAACAGCAGTTATTTAAAAAAAGTTTTGGACCCCTCTTCTCAAGGTCTAATTGGAAAGACTACACTCTGGTGTGTACATAGCTAGTGAGGAATCTCAGAAACGACTCCATGAGACCTTCGAGTAGTTGAAGGGAGTTTACATTGAAACTGATAACATACTAGTGTATGGAAGGAGTAAGTCTGTCAAGAAAGTTATTATTGACCAAGATTAACATAATAAAATCTCATTTGATAGTTTTCGCAAATAATTTAAAAAGGAAAACTTTCAATTTATTTATGTTCATGTTACTTGATACGGCTATATTCACAATCTAAAGATAAATTAGATATTCAAAGCCTCGCTAGTTTTGGAAAATGAATTCTACAAGCATTTTTTTTCTTTTTATTGTTTTATTGTGCTTGTCAACCTAATATGAAATCTAACACCATACATTTAAATTTTAAGCCAGATCAAGTTTTTTTTACTTGTGTTATGTGATCTCCCAGGAGAAAGTTAAAGCATAAGGCGTATTCCTGAGTATATTACTTGACATCTCGAGTGTTTATACCCCTCAAATTTTCCATCTGGTATTCGCCAAAAATTCTAAACACAAATAACGGGAATTCAGCTCAAATGGCAAGTCGCGAGGGGGTATAACCACCTGAAATATAATATAATGAAGGGTTTATGATCAATATAGTATGTGCATCATAATATTTATTCGAAGTTCAAGAACTAAAGAAAAGAACATTTAAGCCACTTACCTACACGAATTTACGGTGATAGGGTTAATATTAATGCATTTGTTAGTAGTACTATATCATAAGTCAATCTATTGAGATCAAATAAGCATGGTTTAGACAACTTACAGTATTTAAAGTACAATATAGTAAAATACACTATGGCGGTACTGTTTCGATCGTCTGCACTATTTTTCTGTAGTATTTAAAGAACAAAGGGAATTATTTTACGTTATTGTCAAATAACCTACCTTGCAAGCTAAAATTAATTTCTATTAATTATTAGATCTAAATGACGCTATGGGGTATAGTTTGTAATACTCAAAACCCCTCCATTTGATAGTGAGAGCCAGTTATTATATACATAAGACTAGCTCAGTATTTCGGAAAATAATCCGGGAGCTCTTCAGAAGTAGTTTTAAATCTCAAGACCCCTTGTTTGTTCAATCTATCAATGCACATGACTTTACTGCTGTAGGAAAAGGTTAAAGGCCAAAGAGAGATCAGGCCTAAGCTTAATATTAACAAGTCACCAAATAGAGAGAGAGAGAGAGAGAGAGAGAGAGAGAGATAAAAAAGACACAACACATATAATAATGCAAGTTATTGCCACGCGATCGGTTACAAAAAAAATAACAATGTAAGCTACTTCTACCCACAAATTACACATGGAACATTACCGGTTGCTCGCTCAGGCACACAATCAGAAAAAACAAACCCATAAAATTCAATACACTGGTTATGGTCACATACGAGGGGTGTTCAAAAAGAAACCGAACTTTTGAAATCGCCCCCCAACCGGCCGAGAGAGCACGCTGCGACTACTGATTGCACGTAGCGGCAGGCTTAGACAACAAACTGCCATTTGCCGCGTTTCTCTCTGACCGTTAATTAGAGAGTTACATCCGCTGAAGTGAGCACGTGCGCAAGCTGTTCGTCGGATTAGTGCCAAAGGGACAATGAAAGAGCTTGAAGAACAACGTGTGTGTGTGTGAAATTTTGCTACAAACTTGGCAAAACTTTTACAGAGACATTTAAATCGCTTAGCCAAGCATACGGGGAGGACTGTGTGAGTTGAACGCAGTGCTATGAGTAGTTTAAGCGTTTTGAACATGGCAGAATGTCGGTAGGTGACGATCCCAAGTCTGGGCAATCTTCCACATCAACAGATGACGACCATGTCGAGAAAGTCCGTGTTGTGATTCATGGAAATCGTCGTTTAAATGTTCGAGAAATTGCTGACGAAATGGGCATCAGCGTAGGATCATGCCATCAAATTTTGAGTGACAAACTTGATATGCGTCGTGTCAGTGCAAAACTCGTGCCACGTTTGTTGACAGATGATCAGAAACAGACCCGTGTTGAAATCACCCAGGAACTGCTTGCCAATGACAATGAAAACTTCCTTAAGTACATCATAACAGACGATGAGACGTGGGTTTATGGCTATGATATTTAAACGAAGGTGCAGTCGTCGCAGTGTGTGGGCAAAGGGTCTCCTCGTCCAAAAAAGCACGCATGAGTCGGTCAAAGATCAAGGTGATATTGGTTGTGTTTTTTGACTTCAAAGGCATTGTCCATCAGGAATTTGTACCACGTAGTCAGATGGTAAACAAGGAAGTCTACCAGGGAATTCTAGCGCGTTTGAGGGATGCTGTGCGCAGGAAGAGGCTTGAGTTGTGGGGAAACCAGACTTGGATGTTGCATCATGACAATGCGCCAGCTCACGCGTCGCTCCTTGTCCGCAGCTATCTAGCAAAACATCACACTCCCATAGTGCCCCATCCACCGTATTCTCCGGACCTAACCCCAGCAGACTTTTTCCTGTTTCCCAAACTTAAAACCACGTTGAAGGGATGTCGTTTCTAAACCATAGAGGAGATTCAGGACAATGCGACAAGAGACCTGCGCGCCATCCCACAAAGTGCGTTACAGGAGGCTTTCCAAAAATGGAAGCAACGTTGGGAACGGTGTATTGCCAGTAGAAGGGACTACTTTGAGGGTGACAGTGCCTAAAATGTTGTACAATGAGCAATAAAGATGTTATAGCAAAAGTTCGGTTTCTTTTTGAACACCCCTCGTACTCTCTATAAAGTATATTCCTTGAACTATTTAGAAGCATTAATTTAACTTGTGCGAACCGCTCCCAATTCACTTTCATCTACGTAGAACGGATTATGTCTTCTACTGGTATCACCAGGTACCTTTCCGATCTTCCTTGAAAAAAAAAATTGAAGGTGAAACTTAAATATATCTCTTGTACTCCACCACGTCTCTAGTTTGACACCTTATATAAGTCACCGAACTTTTAAAAGTGGATTTCACCTGCATTATAGGGTACAGCAGTTAATGCCTGGGTAGCAAACACCTCTCAAGGCTCCTCTCCTCAATAGCGGTTGTGTCCTTCGAGTGTAGCCACGCACATTACATGCGCAGTGGGCAATTTAAGGACCGACAACCCAGTGCCTTCAGTCCATCCCTGTCATCACTGGACAGCTGGGAGCCCCCCTCACCCCTGCCTTGGCCTGACTTCCATTGATGGGAGAATTTGCCTTCTCCTTCCATGTGTGCCCAAAACACACGCCAGGGAGTCAAAACACAGCCAAGGAATCACCCTGAAGAAGGTTTTTACCTATGTCACCCTGTTTGGGCCCTCGGAGGAGGTCAGGTGGCTAGCCTCAGGAATCAGCCTGAAGAAGAGTTTTAGCCTAAGTTTCACAGTGGGGACCTCGTGGAGGTGGCCTGACAAGCTTCCCTGGAAGGTACTCTCTACCAACCGTTTAGCGTGTGGTGAGTAGGGCTCCACATACCCCTCATTTACTTCCACACACAGACTTCAAAAGAGATTTAGTAGCCCTTCAGGGAAACCCTCCGGACGCTGCCAGGGGGCCGCCATGAGAAGGCACTCTGCCAGGATTGCCGGATAAGGAGTATCCCCCAGGCAGGAAGGGTAAGCCCCTTGTCCCGTCCGAATCAGGACAGTTTCCATGAGGGTGACGGGGGCAATGAATTTCCAATCCCAACCAAGTGCTACCCCCCTGTATTCTTGTTCTCTTTAAGGAGATCAAACTATTCACCATACATTCTCTAGCAGCCCTCCACGGCTATTCCCAAGCAACCGAAAAAAATCTCCCCCAAAAAACTATTAATCCTCTCGAACAAAAAAGTCCCTCATACAACCATCCCGAAAAGAAACTCATGCACAAGCAACCAGTTTGAATGATGAACGGCCTATTATGAAACCACTCCTCCAAGTGGCAACGGAAAGCAACAAAAAACCCATACTCATCGCTAAATATAAAATACAAATTGGTCAGCCAAATAAAAGGTTACATGTCGATTATGTACAGAAACACAAAAATTACTACTAACGTAATAATCTAGTACTGTCGACTATCAAATGTTAAAATTCTTTTTAATGCAAAATATTAACTAATTTTGTACAAAGTTAATTTGTCTTTTTTTCATGGTATTTAAGTCAACAAATAATACAAACTCGAATGGTAAATGCCTCGAAGACAAATCTCGAATACGACTTACTTTTACTCAGGGATACAAACAATATTTCGTCGACGTTTTATAGCGTTAAAGTAAGAGAAATTCGATTAAAAACGAGATATCTTTTGGAATAAAGGGCCAGACCATTGAAAGGTTAGTGCTATAACACAAGTGCCTAAAAAAGAAAATTTATAAAAATTTGCTTTAAAAACAACAACTTGATGTACTTGTATTTATTTCTACGAAGGTTATCGGGCGTGAGCGCTCCACTACATGGACTTGATGATTTCAATAACTATTGAATGATATCCCTGGTTATGAGAAGAACCAGGATGCCTTAGAGGTAGAGCATTGGAGCGCAAAACTAAAGTTCTCAGGTTCAATTCCCATGTCTAGGTTGTAATTTTACTCATAACTGTATTTGTCATATAATAATAGTACATGGCATCAGCCTGTCAACGAGCCGCCGCCGTCTGTTGGCGAGGATAGTATCAACATTTGCGGATAGAAAGTGTCATGTGGTCAGCAAAATGAGTCCTCCGGCCGTTAATCTCAGTTATCTAGACCTGAGCCACTATTTTTTCGTTCAAATAGCTTCTCATTTTCCCTCACAAGGCTGAGTTGACCCCGTTCCAGACCAACAGCTTCACGGAAAATCTGGAAGCCCCGGGATTTAACCCAGGACCTCTGGATTGGTATCCAGGAACTCTTATCACTAGACCACAAGGGCGTTAATTTGTTTTATAATTGATATGAAAATAAATAAATCAGCTATAATTAATAAATTTGCATTTAAACGCGTTAAAAAATATATATTCGAAGGTGATTCAAAACCTTTGATTTATGAATTATAAGCAAGTCAACTTAAACAATGACCCACTTCAGCGACTGCATGGTCTAAGGCGTCACTCTCATGTCACATTAGACTGCCGATGACAGGGAGATTGAGGTTCGATTCTTGGTCGGATGTATTAAGGGTGGTTTTTTCTAAATGGTCTTTTACTCTCCCTCAACGCAAATGCGGGTACACTTCCTCTAAATATAACCTTCTTAATCTCTAAAGCCATTATCACCATTAGTTCCCTAACGGGTAGTACGACACGGTGCTCAAAAAAAGGAAAGAAAGATTGAAACAAGACTTTTTTAATATTAATGGTCTAAGAATAAAGTGCTAAATATTATAAAACCTAACGCGATAACAGAAAATACATCTATAATTAACATAAATATCATGCTGGTTGAGACTTTCTCATACTAATGAGGTATTAGAGCAAACAATTATTTAATCAATCATAAAAATAATAGTTAGGTACAACTATTTTTAACAATTATAAAATTCCTTTGGTGCTCATAATCTTAAAGCAAATACCCTTGTGTTTACAAAATAAAGTTATAAAATTGGTGACGTAATAAATTAAATCGATTGAAAGAATTGTAATGTCAATAAATATTCTGTTTAAATTTTCAATGCAAAGTAGGCCTTTAAATAGTTGTAAATATTATCCTTTTCCTTAGTAAGAGAATTTAACCTTAAGGTTTGTCCTGATGGGTTACGTCATCCACCTGAAGCAGCATGGGCACTAGGTTCTTCAGCCGGTTAGTGACGCCCGCCCACTCCATCTGGTAGTAAGCACATGCAGTAGGGAAGTTGTGAAGTACAATAGTTTCCCGTCGCTTAACAAACAGAATTCTATGAGCAATCGAGAAATAGCCTATATATATATATATATATATTTGAAATTTATCTTATATAGGGATTGACTGCTCTACTTCCCCTCACGAGGAAGTGGTTTTTAATAGTTTTGTAAAAATTTAAATGAATTGTAATGAACAAGCTAACTGTGATGGGCAATGGTTGTAAAATTAAGCATGAAAACTAGACAAAAGTTGATATAATTCATGATAAATGTTCCAATTAACAGCGATGTTACCGGATTCGTTGGTCTAATTGTCCAGCGCGTCACTCTAGCAGTAGACTGTGCTGCCAATGGTTGGTGTATTTGAGAAATGACTATACAAAAATAAAAAAATAAAAATTCAGCTTTGATAGACCTTGTATGATCGGTATATTCCCAACGTTAAGGCAACATTGTAACTTTTAAAAGCTTTCGCAATTTCGCAACATACATATATTTTAGTGACGACCACAATAATTGTTTTAGTAATTATTTCATCCCAAATAAATAAGCTTAACAATTTCTATTCCCTCTTTTTTATTGTTAGTAATATTGTTGAAAGTCTTTTGGTCCGTGACGTTGAAATTTTTACCTTATTATGTTCGTTTATGAAAAATAACCATGCTATCACTGTTCGTGGATCATTTTGTTGAATAGAAATCACGTGGTTTAAATACAAAGTAGATTGTATCACTAGAAAAAAAAAATCATACTACCAAGGTCTATGCCTTTTATTGTACTGGGTGAATCTGTTGTTCATTTATATCCCTTTAGTTTGTTTAGGTATAAAAAGGTTGGTTCAGGAAACATAAACATTATTTTGTTACATACTTTCTGCTACGGTACTTCATTACTGAAACTGCAAAATGAACTATCTTTTGATTTTGACGTTTACTGCAATCTTGGCCTTGGTAAAGTATTATACTTAAGATACATTCAAAGGGACAGTTATATATTTTCTACATATTTGTTTAACTGAAGAGAGGTGTTTTGTTTTGCTATTAACCGTCTTGTACCATTAGGCAAACATTATATATATATATATATATATACTTATTGTTCTGTTCATTTTATTTATTTGATATGCGTGACAAATTGCCAACAGCTTGGACAGAACAATTAATAATTCAGCGGACTCTAGCATGCAGTGATTTTAATTATCGATGGTAAAAATGTGGTTTTAATGCAAATATTGACTAATTTTGTACAAAGCTAAGTTGCCTTTGTTCCATATTAATCAAGCCAATAAATAATAATATATGTAATATATTAAATTTTTCTTCGATAAATGCACCCTTTCTCAAAATATTTTTTTTTGACATGGTCAACATAAATTAAATTAAAGCTTTTAACAACTGTGTAAAAAACCACTGATGATACTACTTCAAAGAATCGGCAAGAAGGTTATGTTTCCCACGGGAGAAGCAAAAATAGTAGGGCTGTCAAAGTATTACTTCTAATCACGATTTATAACGATCCCACTTCTGATCAATCAAATGTCAAAGGCTGGCCGAGCTTATTATATATTATCACTACATTCTGACACTTAAATGTAAGGTGGTATGAGTTCTCATTTGTAGGGGAGGCTCAAGAAAACACAATCAATCACATACACTACTGTTGGTTTATTTCACAAAGCAATCTGCTCTCAAACATTGCCGTCAAACTCCTGCTACCTTCTGCCGAATCGTTCACCCATCCCCGGTCAACGTACCACATATCATTAAATTGGTGGCTCGTGAGGCCGTCTCTGAACGGACTCATCTTAATACACTAATGATGGGTTGCTCGTGAACGAGTCATTCAAATTGAACGACTCTTGAGCGAGAACTGTAAACGAACGACTCTCACTTCGCGAGCGAGTAGTTCACGCCGCCATTACACACTACATCACTCATATGATACATTGACCAATGGGCCAACAGTTTTTACTACACATTTATATTCTTATTTGTACAAAATAAATGTATGCACGTCAGTTGTACATTTAAATCAAGAACTTTGATTAATGAGATTAAATAGGCTTATTACCCTAAATATTAGGCCCTACCGCAAAAATACATCAGGCACCGCTAACCCCTTTCCCCCTGATCATTACTTTGTTTCCATGTGACACTTTATGGGAGACATCGTGCATTTGTTTAATGTTTCTTTACATCTATTCTTTCACCCACACGCTATCATTATCTCTGCCTATTCGCTTTGAGTTTTCATCCAATGTTCGGTTTGATTTCGCTAGTCTTGACTATCAACGCATCGCTTCTGCACTAAAGTTCGTTCACGGTAGGAGTTTACCTCTGAAAGGCCTTTTTCCCTACCAGAAATCTATTATATAGTAGGATATTGGTAGGAAAAAAGACCTTTCAGAGGTAAACTCCTACCGTGAATGAAGTATACTTCCAACCGCCCTTCTTCGCTGAGCTCAGAGAGTTGTCGTCATTCCCCATTGTCTTTTCGCTCTCGTTCATTCGTTCTGGAAAGAGACGGGAGTTTTTGTCATTCACGACTCTTCTGTTGTTTTTCGTTCGATACTACGGAAAAAATCAACTATAGATGTTTACCATCGTTACTAGATTACAGCACTGCCTACAAAAAAAATATAAATAAACATCAATAGACATAGTTCTGAAAATTAGACTCTAAAGGCTATATGTAAGGTTAATTATTATAAATAAAATGCGTAAGTAATAAAATTAAAGAATCAAACGCTCGGATAAATTGCACATACATTCTAATTCGTTCATAATTTGAAAGGGAAGGTACAGATTTGCACGCTCGGAACGGGAACTGTGAGAACTATTTAGCGATAGCTCGTCATGCTATGTTTGGGAAGGGGTGAAGGAATTGGGAGCGAGCCAGCCATGCGGTGAACGATATGACTCATATGAACGACTCTTTTGAGCTAGTTCGCGTCAACTAGCTGGTTTGAACCGGGTGGGCACCATTACATCGCAAGTCCATTACATCGCAAGTCCATTACATCGCATGTCCATTACATCGCGTTTTGGGAACAAATACATTGCAGGTCCATCACGTCGAATTTCCCCCACCTCTCTACACACAGCTAACCCTACTCTGACGTACAACCAATAGGAATGAAGGGGCGTATATATACAATTAAATCGCAAGTCCATTACATCGCATGTCCACTACATCGCGTATATTTTTAATTTGAATATTATATTCTTATTTTATTATTTCATTTTTGATTTTCGTTGCACCATAGCAATTGGAATTTACAAATTCAAGTCTCCAAGTTTGTTTAAGGACATTAGATTTCTGGCAAGTTAGAAACTCTCCCCCTTCCAAACGGAAAATTTAAGGTGGGTGAAATACATGAGAGTGGATATGCTAACTTTTGCCCTGTTTGAAACAGATGAATACTTTTTAAATCTAGCTAACTATATAACTTCAAGATGAGAGTCGGGTACACTATCCTTGTAATCATATTTGCAAACAAGGGGAATTAGGCACATACTCCTTTCAACCAAGCCTACATTCATAGTGAGAGTGAAGCCTCATTTTTTATGTAATAAGTTGGATCCAGCATGTTGGAAGGAAGACAAGACACGTGAAAAATTAAGCTGTGTTAATTCTAGCCAACTTGTTGGACCAACATCCTGGTTCCTCCACCTTTTTTAAATCAATCTACACATTTCTGGCCACGTATAATGACGTATTACTTGCCGTTTCTTCATTTACTGTGTTGACAGGAAGTGTATTCTTGCAGAAGAACCAAAACTTTAGAAACGGTAGGGCATTCGATTTTTTATTTTTTTTGCTAAACGTCGAATTGAAGGTGTGTACATGGTAATAATGAGTTACCTACATTTGTAAAGTGGAGATGACAGCTTTGTACACATGTAACATCACAAAGAACAGAATACTTTTGATATAACTCAATTAAGAATCTAGTAGCCGAAGCTATTATTATTTATTCTTTTTAGTGAGGAATTCTCCATCTAGATATTATACTCTGAAAATTGAAAAAGGACACCTGGACACGGGTCCTGGGTTCGATTCTCGTGTCCAGGTGTAATTTTTCCATTTTCAGAATTTAAATCAATTAGTTTAACTGTATTAGCCTTGTTTCATTCCATGATCACAAAATTATGCAAGCCCCGATTTTAAAAGTTAAACTAATCTGA
Source organism: Timema douglasi (assembly GCA_901482245.1). Classification (NCBI taxonomy): domain Eukaryota; kingdom Metazoa; phylum Arthropoda; class Insecta; order Phasmatodea; family Timematidae; genus Timema; species Timema douglasi. The sequence continues at coordinate 83,227 of CABEEJ010001850.1, forward strand.
AAATAAAACACATGCTTCACCAAGGTTAGACACTCATCCAACTCGATAGCGCATGCGCAGAACCTCCCAACTCGGCCAACATGTTGGGTTGGTCGTTTATTATCTCTAACAAATGATCCAACACAACCCAACACAACTTGATGGCTCTGACCGGCTCTCCCAACACCAACATGTTGGCCAACATCCCCAACAAGTTGGGAGTGCGTTTATATTGTAACACAACTTGTTGGAATCGTGTTGGCCAATATGGTTAGCTGTGTGTAGAGAGGTGGAGAAATGCGACGTGTTGGACCTGCAATGTATTTGTTCAAAAACGCGATGTAATGGACATGCGATGTATTTGTATATATACGCCCCTTCAATCCTATTGGTTGTACGTCAGAGTAGGGTTAGCTGGTTATAGAGAGGTGGGGGAAATGCGACGTGATGGACCTGCAATGTATTTGTTCCTAAAACGCGATGTAATGGACTTGCGATGTAATGGTATACACCCGTTCAAGCATCACGTGATTTGGGATGACGTGGATCTAGGCCCCTTGATTGGCTGGCAGTAGTTGGCAGTTGGCAGATTCTAGCTAGTGTGTATCCTAAAGCAGAAATATGGGCAGTTGGTGTATACAGTTGGTTCTAGACAATTGTCAACTGTCAAGCGTGTATTATAGTCCACGTCATCCCAAATCACGTGATGCTTGAACATCACTTCTCACAGATTCACTGCTCTACCACTGGAGTCAGCAGTTATGGGTATACGTACAGATATACAGGAAAAACCTTACATTTCAGATACTTGACCCTACAAATATTAGCTGACTGGTGATAGTTGAACTTACAATAGATATAGAACATGTTGAGAATAAATCATTAAGTTGAGAGCCTTACAAGGGCTAACCTTTTTCCTGATCTTAAGATCGGTTGATTTTACAGAAAGTTGGTTTCAGTATGATAAATTAATATGTACAGTACAACATAAAACTAACTCGAATGGTAATCCTCTCGAAGACTCATCTCGAATACGACTTGTTTTCAATCAGGAATAAAAAAAATAATTCATAAACGTTTTAGATCGTTCGATTAAGATAGATGGACATTTGTACTCGTTAATGTCTATGCAAATTAATCTTCTTACGAGCAATATATATTTCTGCTACGAGTTGCAAACCTGGTAAAATTATACATTTTTATAGTAGTACATAACAACATCAGTCTTTTTTTTTTTCGAATATAATATTAACTTAAACGTTAATCAAGCATAAGCTGTACATTTAAAGCGGAATAGCTCCGCAAATTTATTTGGAAAGTAGTTGAAAATGTGCTAATATTACGTTTTCACATTTTTAAAAATTATTATAATAAAACTCAAAATATAGGGTTTTTAAGGAAGAAGAGCATTGTTGGAATCTTTAGACTTTATTTCGGTGTGAACCATATTTTGAAATAACGCATCGTAGAGTTAAATATTGCGTCAAAACAGAACGTATGCACAGAAATTTCTCGTTTACCTAGGCGGCACCCTGGTGAGAATTAGACCAGTCTTACTTTAGCTGGTTCCACTATGTAGTAGCTTTAAATAAGTCATTTTAATTATCCATGAACCGACTTGAACAAAAACCTTTCTAGATACTACTTTTCCAGTAGGTAGACCTCTCATGTCAGTAAAAGTAATTCAGGTAGGGCCTATGTGGTAGTAGCTAGGCCATCTATTATTTTCCACACACACACACACACACACACACACACACACACACACACACACACACACACACACACACACACACACACACACA
>CABEEJ010001850.1:89257-133215 GCA_901482245.1 Timema douglasi
TTCCCCCCCCCCCCCACCTCCCAAGCTCTTGACATTTCTGGGAGCATCAATATGTTACACACATATATAGAGCACAAATAATTTAATTGTCTTAGCCCACTTAATTAGGTGGATTAGCGTTTAGATTCACCTTAAACTATACTATCAATTATCATCACACTTTTATCAATCTAGAATGTTAGCGTAAACTAATTTTCTAATATTTCCTGGCCAGGAATTATAGACAAACTAGCATCAGAGTGTAATTCCTGTTCGTGATTGGCCTTGGTTTGGCCAATTGTAGTCATCATAATTACACGGATGTGCAAAGGTTAATAAGGTAGTGGCTATCTCGCGTGTAACATGGATGTTAATATGGAGAGTACTCCGAATAATGGCGGTTATGCCGTTCGACAGTAGGCCACATTAAATGGCCGAAGGCTGCTCTGCACCGAAGGAAGAGCAAAAACTTTGTTAGTGGCAAAATGTTAATAATAAATACGTTATTTATCTATTTTATTGCCGTTGTGATAAATGTCTATAACAAAATTATAATAATAATAATAATAATCAATCAACTATTGTTTATTTAGGATTTAAAAGAAAATTACATAGTTGACCTTTTGAGACCATTCCGAAGTACCAAATAATAATAATAATAATAATAATAATAATAATAATAGTATTAATAGTAATATTTTTGATCAAAAATGTTGGTAGCATACAACATGAATAATTTGAAAAGAAAAAATTTAAAGTTGATAGCAAAATTAATGAAACATTTAAATGAACAAGTTAATAGGTGAAAAGATTTTAAGCTATAACATATGCCATTGGCAGCTCCTCCAGTACAAGTCATGGCTTCACAGGAGGTAATGCTTGCTGCAGCTTGTTTGGTGATTATTGGCACGGCAAGACAGAAAAATAAGAATAGGATATGGGTTCGTCGGTACCTTCAAAGTAGGGACAACCAGAGTGGACATTATATCATAGCAACTTGAAAAGTGACAAAAGAAAACTTGATATTGGTCATTTATCAAGTATTGACAGTCTGTCTTTGTATTTAGTGATCATTTGATTTCATAAATATTCATGTTTTAGATACTCTTCAATAAAGTTTAATGTTTATTCCTTGGACCATTCCATTTTCCACTTTAAAGAAATGGAGAGTATTGTACATAAATATAACCCAAATATTGTTGCTAACAGAAATTATTTGCAACATTTAGCGATCAACATTCTTTGATCAGGACCGCCTCCAGGGGGGTCGCAAAATTTCTGCTATTAACAATGTTAGCAACAATATTGTCGACATGTCAATCGAAAAAGTAACAAATGTTGAAAGCGAATGTTATTGACAAATTTAATAGCAAATTTCTATCAACATTTCTAGTGACTTTTGACAATGTTAGTGGAAAATACTATCAACATGTTGATAACAAAAGTGAATAACATTTTACTGACTGATTTTTAAAATTTGTTAAAACAACATTGCTAATACACGTGTTTTCAACAATGTTACCTCCGGTGTTAATTGGCCTTACATTTTGGACAAAAATAAAAAATAAAAATTTTGCTTCAGTAGTTACCTACTTTTAGTTAAATTTTCTACACATAGTGATCTCAACAATGGTTAAATATTTTTCAAGTACCTGGTGTAATTTGAACCGAAACCTTTTAGACAAAGAGAGAAAGTCCCGGTCTAGACTGCCGATGATGGGGAGATCGAGGTTCGAATCTCGGTTGGGTATACAGGTTTTTTTTCTTCCAAAATGGCTTTCCGCACATTCTCTCTCTTTTTCTCCATGCAAATTCAAGTACAACTGTTATAAATATAGCTTCCCTAATCTATAAAACCCTTAGTGTAATTAGTGCATAAGCGTATAACCCGAACGGGTAGTAAGACGCGGTGTTAAACAACAAACTAGCTTTGTGCAAAATATGAAGTCTATATCTCAATTATTTCTATAAACTAGTGAAAATTAGTTATTAAAAGGGGATTAGTCAATATATGAAAATGAAACTTTTAAATTTTGAAAAATAAAAACTCGATCTCGGCTCACCATAAACATTGAAAAAAAAACCTCAGGTAAGATTAATTTTTACTCCCCCCACTCCCTAGCGTCGTAAAAAGTACTGTACACCCCCCCCCCTAAAAAAAAGCCTTACGTAATTTAAGGATGGCCCCAAATGTTGTAAATGTAGGCTATTAACTTAATGAAAAAAATAATCTAATTTTGTTTGATAACTTATATTCATATTTGTGATTATTCAATTTGAGAGATTAAATTATTTATTTTACTAAGTAGTCTGTTCGGTTTCTGACTTGTGATATAACATGGTGTGAGCCATTTACTCGTAGGATGGGTAGGTAAGGCAAATTAAAGTCCGTGGGCCTATATTTACAGTATTTAAAACAAAACAAATTTTGAGGATGTGATAAATAAAATACTGGATTGTTAGATATATTTAGTTTTATTTTCTACAAATAGTAACCTGAACAGTGTATAAATATTTGTTACGTGTATCGTGGAATTTTATATTGCGAGAGTAGCACCTTAGACCATGCGGCCACCTAAGTTTGTTTCTTATAGTTGAAAATTAAAACCTTTAATCCTATTATATGCCTTTATATCATTCGTAGTTTACATATAATAATATATGTTTTTACTTTCTCTCAACTACCCTGAGAGAGAAGTATTGTAATAGCAGAAGAAACAAATCGAATTTGAAATTGTGATAAATGTTGATGTTTAATGACCTCCCGAAACCAATAAAGTGGTTTTCACTATGCCTTTTTACGGTCTGTACTTCGCACTAGAGCCTAAACCATTTTACCGCTCTGGCTGAGACTTGGTATTTATGGTTTCAATAAAGTTCCCTCGAAGTGTTCTTTGAATTAGAGACCTAACACTAAAATTAAGTGTAGTTTACTGAGAGGCAAAAAAAAAGAGAGAATAAAATTGATTTTATCACAGTAACTATAACAATTTTGCTTAAATATTTCATCCAAGTAGTGTTTAACATTACAAACAAAACGCTATATCTGATTTTCCAGTGAAAATGGCTTTAAAGATACTTTACATAAGCATAAATTTCCAATGTTGGTCACATCTCCGCAACTATTTGAGATATAAAATAACTTGTCAATAAAAAGTTTTAGTACTATAAAAAATAAGAATAGTTAATTTTGAAATGTAATTTTATTAGCTATAAGCAAATATAAATATATTTATATATTATGGAGCTCTTTGACAATTGAAATCGATTCTTATGACCTTTGGTGTACAGAGTCGTTCCTATTTTCTCAATGTTTCTGTAACAGTGTATATGCTCTTTGCTAGAGTTTCTCTGCAACAATGTATATGATTTAGTTTAACAAATCCTACAAATTTTTGGAAAATGCCTCTATTTTGAGATAAAAGATTGTCTGTCTGTTGCACCATACCATTAAGTTTAATTAATAGTTTTTTTATCTACTCACATACTATTCTATTTTGTTTTAGGTTGCCGTAACTGCTGTTCCTATTTCTTCTCAGATGAATGAAGGTAATCACAAAAAATGTAAAAGTGTAAAGAGTTCTAGTAAACATCAGCCTGGCGCGAGAATAAATTGAACTGTTTTATGTTTCTTTGGACGAAGTGATATTTAGTTGTGTGGTTAGAAACCCTATTATATTTTATCATCCGGTTTCAAGTATTTCTACAGACTCGGACGATCCGAATGTTCACACTAATGTAATAAGATTGTGGAAGGTAGAATTTAAAATAAATTAAATCACATTTGTATGGAAGTAGAGAAAGCAACCATTTAGGGAAAAAACAACTCAAAACACACTGCTGGGATTGAAGCTCCGACCTCCTTACCACCGGCAAGACAGACAAGATGAGCTGGATGCCTAGGTCCACGTGCCCACTTTTATGGATAGACACAAATTAAAAAAAAATCGTGCTATAAGCATATGTACTATATATGCTAATATGCTAGGGATGAGTAAGGTTAAATTTAGAGGAGATGTATCTGCATTTGTACGGAGAAAGAATATAAACCTATGTAGAAAAATCCACCCTCATTACACCTGAGATTCGAACCCCACTCTCTCCATCAATGGCAGTATAGCCTACTGCGAGAATGACGCCTTTGAAGATGCGGCCACCTAAGGGGTTAGCTATATAAATTCATTGTTTTGTAAGACCCTAGACAATTATAGTTTTTATCACTTTCATTATTATTATTACTATTAATATCCCGCAAACTGATTAATTTTTTTAACACACATAAATATTAGCTACAACTTAGGTTTTAGGTAAAGACGAGTTTAAAACCTACACTTTAATCCAATAAGTGAAAGAAAATATACAATATTTTGCTATGACAATTTACAAAAAGAGACAACTTTTCTATGAAGGCAATAGTTCTATTCATGTGTTTCTTAATTGCATTTTTCACTTGTTTAAAGATTATTTACTTACCCTCGACACTAAATTATTCTTATTGTACTTTAAATTTCAACTAAATTCACTTTTCAGAATTCAAAACAATATCCTTAAAGGGCAATTTCTTAGATAACTGAATTAGCGTTTGCTTCTTTTATAAATCCTTGTTAGGTTGCGTATTGAACAAATAGGGCATGTAGATGATTATTCTATAATTTTACTATATTATATTTTATTACGAGGGTAGATCGAATAGTCCTTGCGTCTATTTTATACTAACCAAAATACTAAAATCAAAACCTGCTGGCAAATATAGTTTCCAATTTCCTCAACAGGGGGTGTAAGGGTGGATGTTGGGTATTTGTGTGAATTAGTGATGGGCATAATCGAATGATTTTAAGAATCGAAAGAATCATTCGAATGATTTTTAGAAGTAGTAAAGAGTCGGTAATAATAGGATATTTACTACTTCTAAAAGTAGATACTAGTAGCTTGTTTTGCTTTGTGCTACTATTCTCTTTACCCTGCTGTCGATCTCCCAACACGCATTCCTTTGCGTCTGCAGCTTATCAAAACTTCTCTATTACTGCATTTAGTTCCTTGTGACAGTGTCAGCTACAACAAAATACTATACAGTGAATAAGTGAACGCATTTCTCAAATAAGTAGCTCGCAATTAATATAAATACTTTTGCGTAGGATTAGTAATTAAATAAGAAACATACATTTCCCTTTGTGTTTAAAAAGGTCGAAATAATTTACCCTTTAATATTTACTAAACATAACAAAAATATATAAGCTTACAATCGTAAAATTATTTCAGTGAATAAATTTATAATACGATCTGAATATTACGGCCGGGCAATGTTTTATTAAATACATAAAAAGTATATACTTATCTACTTAATAAATTTAAGTCAACGTTTAAAAAAATATATCTCAAACCATTCGTGCTATATGCGATTAGTTAGTTAGGAAGGTAACATTTTAAGGAAATGAAAAAGAACAATCCACGTAGTAATGTTGCAAAATAATCGAATCATTTTGTAATTTTCATTCGAATTATTTTTGGCTGTTATTCGATTGTAAACTGTACAACCACTTAAACTTTTGTATTAAATTAACCTTAGAATCATTCGAATGCGTAAGGTCGATTATTGTGTAGCAATGGGGACTATTTATTGAAAATGAACCTAATAGAAATGAAGACCTGTGTATAGATAGCCTGGAAACATTCATAATCATAAGGTCGTTTTTCCTCAGCACTTCTGGCTAGGGAGGGGTAAGAGAATGAATCGGCCAGTTCGCGTCAAGTCAGCTATGTTTTCATTCGAATGTTTTTCTCATTCGAATGATCTTGAAAGAATCGAATGAATCGATTATATTCATCCGATTCTGCCCATCACTAGTGTGAATAGTTATTCCAAAATGGCGGACTTACTGGATGTGTAAACATCGTATGGGCACATAAGTCTCAATCTTTCCTTATTTTCCATGATCCATGATTTATTTGATGATTATATATGCATATGGAAGTGGTTGAAAAACAGGGGACAGAGGTTATGTCAACATATGGAAGTGGTTGAAAAACAGGGGATGGAGGTTATGTCAATGAGCAGTTGCGGAGAGATGGGCAAGACTTATTAAAAAAACAGCTGTAGTAAACAACAAAACACAATTGAATCTGAAAAGTGTGTCTCTATTAGTACAATGTTATATAATATTTATAAAATTGAAATCAACATTATTCCTTCAAAATTAAATCAAACAAACATTTTGTAGTTATATAAGTCAAAAACTTCATCTTGCGCCACCAGGCGTGGCTGTAAGCGGTGAATACAATGTGGCGGAAAGCATAACATAATGACACCATTGTCTCTCGCATAATCAATTAAAGACATGTGTTTGTGTGTGTGAAGTGTCCGTCAAGTAGAAGTATTATTATTATTTTTATTATTATCATCACCGCGTCTTACTACCCGTTCGGGTTATACGCACTTACGCTAATGTGTAATGGTAGGGTGATTGTGAGATGAAATGGAGGACCTACAGTTTAATGTGGAATCCGAACCACGGTGGAGGCCTGGCATTTCTCACATTCACAAGATGTCTTGTCAGAGGTGAAGGAAGGGTTTGGTAATCAGATAAATCTTTGCCGGGACCGAGGATTGAACCCCGGCCGCCAGCATAGAAGTCTGACACCTTAACCCCTAGACCGCCAGGTCACCAAGTAGAAGTAAAACTGGTGAATCTTTACTTGCTCAACTCCATCCCACAAATTTCTTGAACCATGACACAAATATTTCCGACTGCATCCAACCAATTGAATGGTATTCAGCCCATGCTCCTGGGGGACAATCGTTCATAAGCTGATCATTTCTACGGACGCAAGGAAATACAAAAAGGGGAGGCATGTATGCTCCAGCAGCACTGAAACAAACTTCAATGGTGATCGTATTGCCTCTCTCAGCAGATGTCAGGCAGCTAACATGCTTTCTACCTTTCAGTGAGAGTATTTTAGATCTTTGCTTTGGGACTAGTGACACGACAGTCTCGTCACAATTGTATATCCTGTCTGGGCTTTGTTTGTTTTCGTCCACATTTCGGGTCAAAAGATCAAAAAACTTCCCAATATTAACTTTGTTAAAAGCAGCTGCTCTAGCGCACTTGTAACTTCTGGTTTTCTAAGTGTCAGTTGGGGGTGGAAAGATTTAAATCCACTTAGCCAATCTTTGCCGGCTATTTTGTTATATTTATTAAAGCTATGATGTTTCTTCAATTTTTCAGCCCACTGACATGCTAATAGCCTGAGGTAATACGAAGTTAGGTCAGACAGCCTTTATTCCATTTTTAAAATGTAACCAACAAGAAGGTCCTCTTCTTCCAAAGAGAAAACAATTTGAATAGGTCCCAAGGGTTGAACTAAAATTGGGTTTTGTTAATTTTGATAAATATTTCCGGAAGTATAAACTGTCAAAACTCCCCTGTCCAGTGGCAGTTCTTAGGCTTTTTTCACTTTTCTTTCAAGAGTAGACTGTGGAACATTAAATATTCTGGATGCTTTCTTATAGCCCATTTCTACGCTAATAATGGAATCAATTGCACCTTTCATGGATTCTGGTGTCCATCTCCTCCGATTCGACTTCCTTTGGTAGTGTCTTACCATCTCATTAATTCTTAAAATAATAAAATAATTGTTTAAATACGAGTGGGGCAAGATGGGATACTAACCCGTCATACCCCTCCTCAAATGCCTCGTCTTGTCCCACTGACGCCATTTAGCGTGTTTACTGTCTGACTTGGGTTAGGTTTCGAGTAAGATACAATTCAACCAATATAAAAATATCCTACCTACCTATTTCACTAATATGATCAGAAATATGTTCTGTAGAATAATACTTACCAAAAAACACGTTCAAATATGAGCCAACAAGATAAGGCCAGAGCAAAAATCACTAACTTTAGACTGAAATATCCACACACTGCAAAAAACGCGAGAAAAATGGCCACTGTGATCAATGTCGTTTCTTTATTTTTCACAAGTAGTTTGCTACTTTTCCGCAAGATAGAAGCACCTTCTGAGCTCTGAGCTTCGGTACCCTGTCTTACCCTGGTACCCCATCTTGCCCCACTCTCCCCTATACTGGGAGAATGGTCCAGGAAATCACATCGTCCTGTTTCCAAATTTTATATTTATTATCTCTATAAATAAACAAACTTATAATACGGTGTGATGAATGCTTAAAAAAGTGATAAAAGAAACCAACTAACATTCCAAAAATATGTTTAATATGAACATTTGTTACACTTTGTAGTTTGGTGAATAGAAAATAAACGTTTCAATCTCTCCTCCTATCTTTTGTATTGCTAACAAAAAACACACAATATTTTCAGGAACGCCAACTGAAGAGGAAGCAGTCGACGCATTACAGACTGTACTACATCATGTAAGTACTCATCTCGCTCATATGCTTTTTATTGAGTTTAATTTTTTGATGATTTTCTACATTGATGTACGCATTTAGCCCCATTATGTTAAATATATTAATTTTTAACATTTTTAAAATGAAAGTAAAATACATTATTCCTCATTTATTGCCAAAATAGAAATATTAGTTACTTTAGTGACAATAAAATACATTATATTATACTATATATAATGTTACTATAGTTATATACTTATTATTGTTGTTATTATTATTACTTATACGATTATAAGAATATGTTTTGACCTTGAATTGAATTACTAAACTTTCTATTCTTATTTACTTACCTATGATTCTGTGACTACTCTGTAAATATCACCTCACTCATGCCATCTGCTCTTGATTTTAGAATTACTCCTAACCAAAAAGTAATTTAAATCCTTGCAACTTAATGTATTCCCACAATAATGATATTACCTATATATAATACATCACTTTATTTATAGCGCTTTGACTCAAAAGATCTGAGGATATTTTAACTTAGCTTCATTGTGACGTAACACCGTTTAGGAGATAGTTCCAAAAAATCACACAGCAGATGACAATTCTTAAAGAGTGAGTAACCACACATCCGTTAAGCAAATCTACCTTTAAGGGCCAGTCTTATGACTACCAGATAAATATTGCTATCAGGAGGTTAAAGCTCTCTACCAGATAAAAGTTATCAGCCACTTTAATGTTTTACGTGTCTTATGAACTAAATTTATCTGACAGATAGCTATCTGTGGGATAAATATATTTTTATTCAGAACACGCAAGGTTGGTACTGTTTTTACTAGTGCGCGCATGCGTATAAGCCCTGCTGCTACCACTACAACCTGTCTAAGGGCAACAACGCTGAACATTTGTTAAATAATGGCGGCTAAACGAGTGTGAGGAAACAGATGGTGTCACGTGGGCGCAGAAGCTAAGTTGTCTTGCAAGTACTAATTTTGGTGTATGCCAAAATGTCAATAGTTTGGTACAACGTTTACAAAATTTCATTTATTGTACTAACATTTAAATAATTTGTTCTTATATAAACATAACTTTAAAAATAGCTCGTCGGTTTATATAAAAGTGAATTAAATGTTCTAACTTTATATAATTAGAGCCCGGGCCTGTGCTTGCTAAACACGTGAAACAGGATTTTAACCTAAAAACAGATTCTGATTGGTGAAACCTCATTAAAAACAACGCGTCACTATGGCAACGAGCGTTTTAACTTCCAGATAAAAGTTATAAGGTACTTAAACCTCCCGATAAAAATGTGATGGATAAATAGATTTTATCTTGCAGTCATAAGACACACTCTCAACTTATCTACCAGATAGAAATATTTATCTACCAGATGAATATTTATACAGAAGTCATAAGACAGGCCCTTAGTGGTCTACTATAAGGTTGGATATTTTTGACTACCGGTACCATTTATTTAATTCAAATAGATCTACATTAGTGAATGTATGTGTGAACAATGGCTCTCTAAACACAACCCCACTATGAGTTTAAAAAAGACTATTTAATACACACACACACACACACACACACATATATATGTGTGTGTGCATTGTCTTGCGCGTTAATTATTAGCAAATCCGCCTTCCCCCTCTAGGGAAAGTTTCTGAAATAGTAAACGTAGTCTTTACTATGGTATAGTAAAGACTACGTTTACCATTTCAGAAACTTTCCCCAGAGGGGTAGGTGGATTTGCTCATAATTAACGCGCAAGACAATGCCATTCCTGGCAGTCCTACATTCAAATAATTTATATGGACTCGTGTTTTAAAGTTTTGTCCACTGTTTGGAGAGTTTTATGCATAAATATGCGTCTCTAGCAGTATCGGCGTCCGTTATTTGGAAGTTGTTTCACCGTAAGAGCCAATGTTATTGTGTGGGTAAAATATAAACTGTCCTTTATAAAGAAGAATCCGTTATTCAGAGGTGTCTGTTAAGTAATATTTCACCGTAGTATCATCATTTTAGTGTTCCGTTTATTGTTTTACACAAGTTTATGATGGCTGGGGAGGTCTCTAACGCTTTTTAACTCAATCGATGATTACGTGGTTAATTCAACACTGAATCAGATACAAGTCAACTATTCTACTACTATAAAGCCACATGGCTGACTCACTCACTGACATTAATGTTTACCCACTTCTAGATGAGCTAAAAACTTGAAATCTGGCAGACTTATAGCTTATAGCCTGTAACCGGCGGAAAAATTCCAAAAAGTTTTAAAAATTTAATTTTTAATTCCCGAAAAAAAATATTCAAAATTGTGGAGCAACTTTAAAGTCAACGTGGACATTTCTTTGGTTCTTTGGTGGTCTCTTGTGGCTAAACAGTAGGACCTAACAAAAACGGATTGCATCAGCAGCTACGGTTTGTTACTATTACTTTTAGTCGTATCTCCATCGGTCATACCTTAGATAGAGCTAGATTTTTTTGTTTTTAGGTAAATTTTGCACATTTTACACACAGCTTTTAATTTTCTGGCACACTTATGGGACAGCTAGAATCATAAAATTTGACAGACATATTGGCACATCCAATTGCCATAAGCATGCCAAATTTAATGATTCTATCTGCCCTATAATTATAGGGAAATTAGAATAATGTGTTCAAAATACAATACAACACCGGTAACTTTAAGTTGCTACGTTCAAAACAACGCTGGATTTACATTAGTTTACATCCATTTGGAAAGAAAAGTCAATGGAGTTTGGGGGTGGAGCCCCCAACGAGAAAAGCGAATTTTCATATGATCAGTTATCATGGCAACTATTAGCAACACAAGTAATTATAATGATCATGATCTCACTTCCAAGCAATATTTAGGTACAAACGCAGAAGAGATACAGGCTGGCCTACATTATCAAATTGAACAGAGATTTACTTTTATTTAATACCAAAGTTTAACTTTTTATATTAATTTTAAGAAACTTATTTTAATTAAATATATTGTACAGCTGTACTAGCAGTGAACCCTTTCTTCATAAGGGTGAACCTCATCTAAATTAAATTACATTAAAATGTTCAAAGTCCACCAGCCAGCTTTTTACAACGCCTTCTTGCTCCAAATCAAATTAACTATAGCTATACAAAAACAATTTTAGTAATCAATTAACTAAAATACACTAAATCTTTGAAAATAATCAGTACACAGCCGAGTTGTAATGCAATACATTTTGTGCACAAACGGACGCAATCCATAGACATCACTACCTTCGTCCAAGCGAAATAAATTAACAGATATTGTTACAGAAAAATAACGGATAAATAGCCATTATAGTTCCTCAAAGAAAAAATAAAATATAATTATTGCAGAAACATGGCATGAAAAAAGGAGACATGAATATTTACCTAGCTATATGATCAGATTATAATTTTAGCTGTTCTGACTGTCACCGCTAGACTGGCACTAGTTTTTCCATATATTTTTAACTATCTATCCACATTGCAAATAGATTCCCTTTCAGACTATTTATAATTACACAAGAGCATCAGTATATTTGTGAACTGTTGGAAAAGGGTTTCTTCTATACAAGTTATGAAGATCTCCGATTGAATTAAGATAATTTTTTTAAAAGTATTTTTTGATGCCATTGACGTCTTTTGATGAACTTCTCGGAAATGCGAGAGAAGAAATTCTGAAGGTAGACACTTACCAAACGTATTATTTTTATCCTGCACCTTTTCGTCAAAGCGAGGAACAAATATCCTGATGATGTCTTTCCAGGCAACCCTGTTAACTATCCTGTTTGAGTAATAATCCGCTGAGAAAATACAAATATCCCGTCGTTGTTCCACTTCAGATATAAAATAATCGATGTTTAAAAATCCCGGTAAATTCATTTCAAAATCACTGCACAAGATTTGACGATGCAGTCAAAAACAAACCAACGATAGATAACCTTCCGTACCACGAATACATTTTAACAGGTGCTTGGAGGTTGGCACCACTTGGGATACTGGCCTGCGATTGTTGCCCTGTGTCAATGACGCCATATAAACACGCTATTAACCAAGCAGTCACCGGTTGGCGATAGTTATCCTGAAGGGCAACTATTCCACAAATTGCCAATAGTTGGCAACTTATGAACGACTGTTGATGGGGCGGGCAACTCTGTTGCTTCGTGTGAAAACCTCAAACTACCTCTATGTTAATCAACAGAGCGATAGTTGACGGGAAATAGTTGCCTCGTGTGAAGTGGCTCTAGAATTAAAGCCCATTTTGAGATTTGAAATATTTATCGCTTTCTTTTGAGTTGGATTAGCAAATATTTAAATCTTATAATCTATAGTCTTTAAGATATATTTTATTTTGGTTATTTCTTTTAAAATCAAAATATTCCTTAGTTATAATTTTTGTAGCCTGGCTAAGAGTAAAACACCTTAACTTTGCCAGAATAAATAAAGACATTTAAATTATATATATATATATATATATATAACACATTTAGAACGTTTGTTACCTGCTACTTATGAACATTTTGAGACCCTGCATTTCCCGTACCTTTTTAAAAGTTTTTAACAGTTTTTGAGTAGCTAATGTGATCACTTTCTCTACCCGGATGCTAAGTTAAAATTTTATACCATTTCTGAAAAAAAAATTAAAATAAATTTTACGTCTTCGATTTTCTAGACATTTATTTTGAAATTTTTAATTTACTTTCTACTTTGATTATATGTAGTTGTCTTTCTACATTCCTGATAAATTTCTACCAAGTTGAGAAGGTTTTTGTCCTATTAATTTTAGAAATTTTGACTCTCCCAATTCTTAGACCCTCATTTTGAAATTTTTATTTTTCAACTGTTCCAGATTTTCAGGGATAGTCCCTCTATCACACAAAATAGTGTTTTTTTTCTATAAGTTTATGAAATTCTTCCATCACCCCCATTAACGGTTATTAATTTTGTTATTTAAAATTGTTCATACTTTTAGAATAAACTGTACTGGTCATTCTATGTGCAAATAAAATTTCGAGTTTTAACCACAACAGGAAGTGTTTTTATCGTGTAAGGTTTGAGTATTTTAAAGTAACCTCACTCGTCCTTTCTCGGAACACCATTTTTACATTTAAAATTTTAATGCTTTTATTATTTCTAACTACCAGCAAATATTAAATTTTATACTACAGAAACAAATGGTACTTTACATTAGTTGTTTTTCAAATTATGAACCCTCTTATTTTGAGATACTTTATTTAAAATTTTTAGAAACTGAGAGCAATATGTATGGTCAAATGTGCAGTGTTAGGCGTCTTGTCCTAAATTAAGCTAGTTTTAAATTTGGTGATATTTTGGATTTAGAATTATTTGTTTGTTTGTATAATATTTTATTAACATTCTCCTAGCTTCGATAGTCCTACTAATATATATATATATATATATATATATATATATATATATATGTGTGTGTGTGTGTGTTTATGTAACTGAAGTATTATCATCAGCAAGAATATTTATTTTACCATACAATTTGTGTTTGTATATGAAATAATAACAAATGAGAACTCGCCTTTGCAGTTGATGAAGCGTCAGATGGATCCGAGCATGTTTACGAAATTGGGCACAGACATGGCCAAGCAAATGGCGGACGCTTCTCAGAAAGCAATGGAAGCAAGTGGTGGTGTTCCAGCTTCGGCAATGGCTGGAGGAAGTGAACAAGCCATGGCAATGGCGAACTTAGCTATGGAAAAAATGAAGGGAATGTCTGGTGAGTCATTTGTTTACTGATACACTTGTAATATTCAATTCTAGTTGAAAGTGAAATTTGGTTATTTTAGCACAAACGCTGAAATAACTGTTTTAGTGAGATTTAGTAATTTACAGCAACATACTATCTTAAATGTTAGATACATTTATATTATTTAATAAGTTCTAGTGTGTACTAGTCTAGTGTAATAGTCTTGTAAACATATTCATATTTATTACAAACAAATAACAAAGATGTACTCTAAATTTTATACCTCACATGTTTTCAAAAAAGTGATTTTATGGCTGTTTGAGTCATAGTATTTCTGTTCAATTTCTGTGACTACTTATACCATGGCTGCGTTGTTTAAGGCGTCAAGATCACAATAAACCGTATCATATTATTAGTGAGAGAAAGATTAAGCTAAGAGTCTCACGGGTGGTTTAGCATAAACACAAAGCATGGGTCGTGACATATTCATCTAATTATTAACTTATATAATATTCAAATTAATATGGATTTAGGTCCCCTGAGTAGAATGTTTAGATCTTGGTATTTTCCTTTAAAATACACCTATGATTGTGAGCAAGGATAACAATGTTTGTTTTTTTTAAGTTATTTTTGTATGTGTTTTTTTCAAGAACTACCCCCAGTCATGTATAGCGTATTGTTGACGAGTTTTTTTTATTAGAGCTAAATTAGAACTAGACTCGGTATAGCTATTTTTATATATTTTCTAGAGAAACTGTGCCGATCTGAAACCCGATTGGTGAATCCTTTCCTTTGATCCTGAAGTGATAACCCAGTGACTCCAGACTGGGACACTAGACTCGTTATTGAGTGATATAGCTCAGGGTGCGATATACCACAATCATGATGGTGGTTTTGTTTATAGAAAGTGGGGGTGCAATATTATATCTGCGTACGAGCTATTAGAACGTGATCTAGTTTAGAGACCTTTAATAAATATATTAGAATTCATTCAGGTAGTTTATTTTAAATAACTTTGTACTTTTGGTAGGAAAGGAATCCCAACTATCTTTCACCCGACACATAGATGCCCAGTAGACTCGTCTATTATATAAAACAAGTGATATCACAAATTATGAACCAGTGATGTCACAATCGGTCAACATTGAGTTTAGTTAACTTATAAGTAGTGACAATAATGAATTAATATTTTTAAATACGTGCATAATTTTTAACAAATAAATTTTTACTCTAATCTTTTAAAAATGAAACTTTAAATAAGTCAATTAAAATGATACTTTATTCACGTATAAAACTGACCATCAAGTTGAGCTCGGAACTGAGGAAGAAACTGCTGAAATGTTACATTTGGAACATCGCACTGTTTTGAGCAGAAACTTGGTCTCTCAGGAAGATGGAAAATAAATATTTGGAGAGATTTGAAATGTGGTAATGGCGAAGACTTGAGAAGATCAGGTGGACAGAAAGGGGGACAAATGCAGATTGGGGAAGAAGATAACTATTTGGGATGTGGTTTTTCGGTACAAAGCAAACTGGATGTTAGGAGGAACTGTCTTCTGTACGACTACAGAGAAGGAAATGTTGAGGGAAAGAGGAGCTTAGGAAGGAGGAGGAGTCAAATATTGGATGACTTGGAGGAAAGAAGGAAATTTTGGAATATTAAGGAGGAGGCAGAGGACAGGGTGCATTGGAGGTCCAAGTTCACTGACACAAGGAATGCAGCCGTCGTAAGACAGAACACATACTACTAATACTACTACTACTACTACTAATAATAATAATAATAATAGTAACAATACAACTGATGACCAAATAAGGCGCAGGGAAAGATGTGGACAAGGGCGCCCTCCTTTTATGGGTTTCTGGTGCTGGTGTGTTCGAGGATTGCTTCTAGTAATGGTTTATCACTCTTAGTCCACCAAAATAAGTGTTTAAAAATCTACTTTTCCTAATCCCTACGCCCTTGGTGGTCATTCTTTCTTACCAGAGTTTTCCTGCCACTTTTTTCATGACCATATCCATTACCATTACAAATAGTAATGGTGAGAGGGCTCTCCCTTGCTTCACTCCATTTTTTATTTGGAACCAATTCTTTCTCCCATTCTCTAGCTTAGCACAACTCCTGTCATACATTCTTTCCACTTTCCTTACAACTCCTCTTTCGTCTCTTACATCACTTTCCAAAATTTATTTCTATCCATCCATAGTAAAACGTTGAAAAAGATTTCTCTTTTGATGATGCTGCCTCAACAGTTTCTTAAAAAAAATTTAACTTCCCTTTACCGGAAAATTTAACATATACCAGTATTATAAGATTTACATTTTTTAATTTTAATTAATTTTAAATGTTGATAATTATATTAATGATTAATCTTTATTGCTAATGTTTAAATGCTTCGACTGATAGTTTTGTATTTTAAATTATTGTATGTTGACAACTTTTAGGAATTTTAAAGTTCAGCCAAGAAAAAAAAAAGATGCTCTACAAAATAATACATTGTGTGTATTTAAATATTGAATTCTTATTTGGCTTTTGTCCTTAGTGAAATGTTGTATACTAATTAGATTTTATTATTGTTGATAGGTTAATCTGGGCGCTATGAGAATTCCAGTGTCTACAACATTCGGCAAGAACTACATGAATCATTTTAATAATGCACAGTTATTTTTATCGTTAAAGATAATTTAGTTTTGATTTAATCCGAATTATTACTTTCTGTAGCTAAGTGTTTGTCGTTATTAAAATTATTGTGAAATATTACTATGTTTTGATTTATAGAGTTGAAAATTCACTGAAATTATGTTTTGATTGACAACACAAAACTCATATTCCACAACATCATCATCATCATAGGTAACGTTATCATAATACTCTAAGCCTCTTTCTTAATCCTGTCAATTATATATATATATATATATATATATATATATATATAATACTACTATAAAGTACCATGGCTGACTCACTCACTGACATAAATGTTCACCTACTTCAGATGAGCTAGAAACTTGAAATTTGGCAAACTTATAGTTTATAGCCTGTAACCAACGGGAAAATTCCAAAAAACTGAAAATTTTAATTTTTAACCCTCCAAAAAATTCAAAATGTCGGAGCAACTTTAAAGTCGGCGCAGATCTTTCTTTAGAGGTCTCTTGTGGTTAAATGGTAGGACCTATAAAAAAAACGGACTGTACCAGCAGCTACGGATTTTGCGAGATATATTTTTTGATTTTACGTACATTTTGAACATTTTCCCCACATGTTTTAATTTTCTTACACACTTATGGGACAGTTAGAATAATGTCATTTGGCAGAAATATTGGCACATCCAATTGCCATAAGAGTGCCAAATTTGATGATTTTAGCTGCCCTATAAGTATGGAGATACTTAAATAATGTCTGTAAAATAACGCTGAAATTAGATTAGTTTACATCCACTTGCAAAGAAAACCCACCAAGCAAAGAGAATATATATATATATATATAACTAGTGGGCCGATATCTTCTTTTCTCGATTCCGATACCTTGTTCGATACTATAATTTCATCTCCTCGATGCACGATATCCTATTCGATTCCATGAAATTAAATAAATCCTCATTTTGTAAGCATAGAAATTAGGTCAAAAGAAAAATATTTAATTTGTTTCCATGCGTCAAAATATGGAAACTAGTCAATTAGGATCAGTGGCGGCTCGTAGCTAAAATTAGTGGGGGTACTGCTCCAGAAAAATTTAGCCTTTGTTTTAAAATTGTTTAAAAGGAAAAAAACATGTATAAAAAGAAAATTTATTCAGTAACTTGATAAAATCTTAACAAAATAAACTTTTTTACTTACTTCAACTTAAATTGTTACAGTTCAAACTTGATCTATTCATTTAAAAATGAAATCCATTCTTCTGGTTTTAATTTGTGCAAAAAGTTCAATAATTTTTCCTTGATCTCTGGATGACAATTAAGGAAATTGTTCTCCATTGAAAGTACTGCAAGCGCATTTAGTCTTTCTGTTAAATAAAAGAACTGAAAAAAAAAGAATCATATAGAATAGCTGGAAGCAGAATAATGATCTAATTCTACACTCTTCTACACTTTATCATATTCAAGAATATGGTACACGATTTTTAAGCACAACACACGCTGAGTAAAAAAAAACTTCCTTCCAGCATCACGCCAGAGCCGGCACTGCTAGGGCAACAGTTCTCTCTCTACCTGGCAGTCCCGCCTTCCTCTCCATCCCCTCCTATGTGCACATGCGCACAACAGTCAAACACCACGCCACTGGCACTGTGAAGCATACAGTTCCATACAAATATTTTTGTATATTTTCCATAAACTGGGGGATGGCTACTGAAGTACTGACATTGAGCTTAAGGAATATATATATTGTACTACAAAAATAAAGAAATAATTAAAGAAAAAAGGACTCATATTATTAAATGTTATCGATAATATCAAGTGGAAATAGGGGGTGCTGCAGTTCCGCAGTTCTTATACAAGAGCTGCCACTGATTAGGATCATTTTAAAATAATTCGAATAATAATAGTCTATCGACGAAATACGATGCAGCTGTGAGCTGGCCGATTCATTTGCTCAGCACTTTCTTGCCAAAGCGCTGAGGATGATCAACCTTATGGCGTGAATATTTACTCGACTATTTCAATACAAAATAAGTGTTCTCCTTAGGTTCATTATTGAAATACAATTCCCTTTGATAAATGAAAACCGACCTTGTGTCGACCGTGACCTTGTTTATAAGCTGCGAAGTAATGGCTTGTTTATATTGAGCTTAGAGCTGAGCTAACAGAATAATAGGACAAAGAAAATCTACGAGTAACTAATGTCTAGTCACTGACGTTCAAAATCAACACTTTGAGGAGTCAACCGTGTTGAACACTCAAGAGTGGTATCGAGATTTTTAGTGTATAGTATCGATTTTTGCGATACTAGTCGATACCATGGGTATCGAGGAATCGAGTATCGGAATCGACACATACCTTATATATATATATATATATACATATATATATATATTTATGAAAAACGTTAAATGAGATAATAATAATTGTATATGATGGATGTATATAAATCAAATTCAAAAAAGGAATTTCCCGCATAGGTGTTCATTTGGGCTAAATATTACACCAATCTGATTAAATTTAACGCTGACAGAGAATTTGGAGCTAAAATCATTGTGGTGGTTTTCCTTCATGGAGTTTTCACTATTCCTCCAAGAGAATCGATGTACATTTTCTCTCAATTATAATTTTATAATTGTTAAGACACTTAATTTAATAATTTATGTCTTTATTTTGATTTCCGAAGTGGTTTTCAACTCATCATGGACGTAATTTGTCCCAAAATATTTTCTTCTTCAAAATTTGTAGAATTTATTCCTACTTTCCCATTTGAAAGGTTTTTTTTATTCATTAAATAATGCACAATTTTATTTGTATTTGTGTCCTGCATTTGGGAAATGTTTCAACAAATATTTTTATTACAACCTAACCTATACAATCACAGATGTAAAGGACAAGAAAAACGCAGTGTGGAACCATAGCATTTTTTTTTATCAACACACTTGGTTTTTAAAATATTTGTATATGTGCATGGCCAAAGATAGCTAGGACCAAATGTATTAAAATTACTGTATTTTCATGACAACTTTAGTTAACAATACCAACTTGAAACACCGCTTTCTTACAAAATAAACACCCAGGTACTTCAGAATATTAAAAAAATAAAATTATTGGTTTTTTACTATCAGAAAATAAAGAAATGTTTTGAGCATCTCTTATTGAAACTTACTTTTCTTCTACAATAAGATATACATTTTACATTTTAAATAAACAGTTTGGTCTCTAATAGAGTTTTTAAAATGTTTCTGAGTTTAACTTTAAATTGTGACGTTAAATAAATAGTACACCAAATTTTTGAGGGCGATCATGTTGACCTGTGGGGTATGGTCAGGTGTGCTCAAAATTCTATGATACAAACATTGTCCTATTTATCTACATGTTTAATATACGGTAAGTGAATATACAATCTAAATTAATTCATATAAACTGAACAAATATAGTATTTATTAATACCATAAAGGTTAAACTATTCATCCCATTTTTACTTGAATAAACTTGATTTGAAAATATATATTTTTTATGACCCAAATTACACACAAACCTAATTCAACTTTTAGTAAATTTAGTCAAACTTAAATATTCATCTGCTAAACATGAGGCGATTACAGTATATCGACAGATTTATCAATTTGTCATTTTTTTTATTATAATATATTTGTTAATTTTAAAATTATATATTTTTTCTTTGAGATCAGAAATTTCAGACTTAAGCCAGACATTTAAAAATCAAGTACTTTTTTTTATAGATATTTGAAAGTCAAATTGTAATGCATTTATGTATTGAATGTGTTTACAAAAATGTTGAGATAATTTATTTAATAGCACGTTAAATAACTCAAATAAATAATAAAAACTAAATGTTATTTTCTATAAAAACTGAACTTTTTTTTCAAATTGATATTACTCAGACGTGACCTAGTTTTCTCTCATGTTTAAATGGCCTTTGACTCCACCAGAATACAAAATGAAGAATCAATAAATATATAGTTGAACAATGTTCCAAGGCATGATAACCTACCATTCTTGAACTCATCAAAAGGTAACGATACTATGATATTTTTATAAAAAGTACACTGGCCCTAATTACCTTTATGGGTCGACGAGTCTATACAATCTTTGAATAATAATAATAATAATAATAATAATAATAATAATAATAGAAAACAAACACCTCTTTTAATGGTGCCGATGGACCGCCTATGAAGTATGAGGACCGATATAATGATCCAAAGAGTTATTCAGTTCGGGACGCGGCAGTAGCCCTCAAGTAATATGAAGTGTACCCATTCAGTCCCTCAGGATTCCCCTTTTATGCGCACATTGATTAAGTGATACCATTAAAGTATATGAAATAATTAAGCACACATTTGAACAATGACTTACCTTACAATTGTGGCGATTTATCTCTTTTCCCCAATAAACCCATGTTGAGTTTGTTCTGCTCATACTCCCTTTTCATCTGCCATTTAAATTAAATATGTATATCTTAAAAGTGAAAAAAGGTTTTTTTAAAATAACTATATGCTATGAGACAGATCCTATATATATATATATTTTTNTTTAGAACAGAGTGTTATTACCCTGTTGGATTACACGAAGTAAATTATTTGTCTTTATTTTACTAACGAAAATTCAAATAGTAAAATATTTGTATACTATACATCTATATTTTAAAAGTGTCATTTGATTTCGATCTTACATAATTACGACACTTATAGAGTTATCTTAGTGAATCGCAAGGGAACTCAATAGTAAGACACAGTGTTTGACATTGTAAATGATTAAATTTATTTTATATTTTACTAATTAAAAAAAGTTTATCTTGTTAATCAATTTTAATTTAGATCAATTACTAATTTTATTGCTATACTAACTTGAATTATTCAAATAATATAGTTTTTTATCTACACTATTTGATCGCTGTGAACCAAATATGCTGACAGACCACAGCAAAGGGATAAAGATGCTGGATTTCTACGTTATCCATTCATTAGAAACACCGCTACATCAGCAGGCGACCACATTATATAAGTCAATAACTTTTCAAAGCGGAAACACACACTGCCAAATTGAGTCAAGCAGCCACATCTTGGGGAACACACATCCTTCTCAGGCTTTTCTAACCCTTAATGACCGAGTCCTCCGAGCATAGCCACGCACGTAAAACGTGCACAACAGGCAATTTTAGAACCGATGACTTCGTCTCTATCATCGATCCCTGTCGTCACCGGACAGCTAGAATACCCCTTTAACAGCTTCAATTAACGGGATAAGTTGGATACGCCTTCCGTGAGTGCTGGACGAACACGTCAGGGAGTTAAGACACAAAAGTTGTCCACTAATTATTGAAAATATTTCTAAGAGATTTTTAGGATAGCTGAAAAACTATTTTTATGGATTTCCTCACCTGAGGTTTCCCGATCATTTCTGCTTTATACTTTTTCTCGTCTACGTGCTACCATTCAGAAAAATCTATTTGGATGTGCTATTGAAGATGAAGTGTTATTTTTACACAGAAAAGCTGATGCCACGTATTATAAAATGTTCCGTTAATTAAAATAACAACCCGGGGTCGGAAAATGTTGCAGCATCCTTCCCACAGCTCTAATCTTGCTCCCACTGAACTTCCATATATTCGAACGACTGAAGAAGTTTATTCATAGTAGACGTTTCAACTCAGAGATCTGAAGGGCCGGGTTAATCAATAATTGTTTTACCAGTCAGCAAAGTTATATATGGCTGACATAAACAAATTGATAAACATGAGGATAAATGCATCATTTAGTGTGGTGATTATCTATAAATGTAGCCAAATAACACTTCAACAAAATGTAGGGTCCAATTTTAATAATAAGGACCATTTGGAAAATACAAACGTATTATTTGCAGCCAACACTAATAACATTTTACTATATCATTAGCGTTATTCTATAATTATTGATAATATCTTTCAAGCGTGACCGCTGCCGTTAACATAAACTGAAGTATGAATACATTAAATCAGATATATTATCATTTATAACTGTCAGACAAATCCCTTTTTAGTAATGTGCTCTTCCCTGTATTTTGGTGAGTAAAAAATTGGCGCAAATACTTTTCGATTTACACTATTTTCGCTTATATTAGTATTTTATGTTAATTTTTAGCTCTTATTTTCTTGTTTCTGGATAATTGGTTGAAAATATTTTTACATTTTTTCTATAAGAAATTTAAACTACTAAAACAAACTCAAGACCTTAACAAGGAAATACAAAACTAAAGTATTAAACTAGCTTAAATTATGATATCATCCATGTCAAAGCATTCCTAAATCCCAATACTGGCAGGACTACAAGACCGTAGAGTTAGTGATATTTTTAATCATAAGTGTACACTAAAATAGCTATGCACAAGTACTAGTTAGAGATACGTTAACATTTTATGAGGGGAAAAAAGATAACTGGAAATACATTAACTGCCGCAACTGATTACAAATGGCAAAATCAACCTGTCTGAGAAACAGATAATGATTACGTAATTTATATTATCGAGATGCTACTTTAATAACAGAGCAAAAAAGTCAAAGTAATCAACAAGAAATGGTTTTCGAGTACGATATAAATTTTGAGAAATTTTAAAACTTTCTTTGTAATGTTACAAGGTTATTATAAAATAATTTCATTAATTATGTAAATTTAAAAATATAACTCATACATCTTTAGACAGGACTCTTACAAAGAATCCTTCTTGCCAATTGTTAATTGTATAATTTTTATGTGGAAATAATTAACGTCTATATCACAAACTTATTCCTCTAAAGTGGCCTACACATTCTCAGTTTAACTGCGCAGTTGGACTGCCCCAATAACAGTGTAAAAAAAACTATACGGTGACCTAAACTGAAAGTGTGTGGGGAAAGTTTTTTCCCTCAGTTTTTTTCTTAAGTTTTTTTATTCAGTTTCGTGAGTTCCGTTGAATGTGCAATGACAATGGGTGACAAAAAAGGAAAGCAGCTGTTTGTTCCCTGATTGCGGCTTCGTACTTCAGTAGCCATCCTCCAGTTATTGAAAAAGATACAAAAATCTTTGTATGGAACTGTGCCAGTGACGTGGTGTTTGACTGTTGTGCGCATGCGCACATAGGAGGAGAGTGGGGAGGAAGGTGGGACTGCCAGGTAGAAAGAGCACTGTTGCTCTCGCAGTGCCAGCTCTGGCGTGATGGTGGAAGGAAGTTTTTTTTTACTCAGTGTGTGTTGTGCTTAAAAACAGTGTACCATATTCTTGAATGTAATAAAGTGTAGAAGAGTGTAAAATTAGATTATTATTCTGCTTCCAGATATTGTATTTGATTAAATTTTTTTAGATTCTTTTATTTAACAGAAAGATTAAATGCGCTTGCAGTACTTTCAATGGAGAAAATTTTCCTCAATTGTCCTCTAAAGATCAAGGAGAAAATTATTGAACATTTTGTGCAAATTAAAACAAGAAGAATGGATTTAATTTTTAAATGAATAGATCAAGCTTGAACTTTAAAAATTTAAGTTAAAGTAAGTAAAAAAGTTTGATTTTTTGTTAAGATTTTATCAAGTTCCTGAATACATTTTCTTTTTATACATGTTTTTTTTCCTTTTACACAATTTTAAAAGAAAGGATAACAATTTTCTGGAGCAGCACCCCCACTAATTTTAGCTACGAGCTGCCACTGTATCCGTGGAGTTTAAACTTCGGATGTTGAAGGCAAAAGGTGGAATGGAATATCAAAATAAGATTGAGCACCTTAATATGGATATATCAGTAAGGAGAAAGAGCAGGAGTTTCAAGAACTTCGCCTGACCAATGAGTGTGATGCATAGTTTCACCGTGTTGCACTTCAGCATCAGATTGTTCTGAATGAAGTGCACCTGAGAACAGCCAAACTCAAACATGATTTGGCCCTCCATCAGCCTAGGCAGCAGCAAGAGGAGGATGGTGACCACTGAAATTCTCTTCCATTGAACTTTTTTTTCTGTTATGTATTATTTTCTCAGGAATATTTTCAATATTTTTAAAAATCATTATTCTTAAGAGGTAGGCCAACTTTATCAAACAAAAAACTTACTTGTTCAGGTTGAAATGTAACTATTTTTGTATTTTTTTGGGTGAATAACACCACCATTCTCAGATTCTTCCATTAATAGTTTTTTTAATTACTATTTTCTGATTCAGAGTCTAGAAACTCACATTGGGATTACATTTAAAAAAAATCAGACATAATACATGCTATTTGACAATGCAATATTTATAGAAAAGAGATATTATTGTATGAATACTGATATTGTTTACACATAACATCTGATGGTCACAAGACACCATCATTGACTTAGCAGATTGTATTAGATACTTACTTGCTTCAGTGGATTAACGGTCTAAGGAGTATCTCTCGTGTTAAACTGGACTGCTGATGGGGATAGCGGGGATGAATCGTAGTCGAGTCTACTGAGGTTGGTTCTTTCTAAATGGTTTTCCATTCTCCTCCCAGGCAAATTCGGGTAGGCTACCTCCAAAATTCTTCCTTCCTCATCCTTAGCCCCATAAGAGCTATTGTCATATATGCGTATAACTCATTAACAGGTAGTAAGATGCGGTGATTTAAAAAAAAATACTATAGAATTTCATTTTAAAAATGATCTAAAACTTATTTTGAATCGTTCTACGGGTATCTTGTTGTGAATTTAAAAAGACAAACTATTTTTAAGTTAATTGAGTGACAAAGGTTTTCTATTTTAAATTTGCAAATTGTGCATCAGCTGCGAAAGGGTTTCCTCTATAGCCTACCTGATATTTATGGTTTTACAACTATAGGCCAACACAAAATAAAACTGACTAGTTAGCCTGTATCAGAAAGCTTTATATTTTTAAAAACAGTGACAAGTAACTATAGATTATACCAGGTTTAAAAACAGTGACAAGCAACTAGAGATTATACCACGTTTAAAAACAGTGACAAGCAACTAGAGATTATACTAAGTTTAAAAACTATTTTTATCATGAGGTGGGAATTGAACGAGGTCACAAGTAGATGTATTTTCACATTCACATTGGTTTGCTTTGGTATGCAATTAGTGCTACTTACACATTATATAATAACAGAAGATAATGTTAGGTAACTTCGGTAGAGAATTTCTTATTCGCTGAAACTTTATTAGTAGGACTACTAGGGTCTAGTAAAAAGCTAGGTTTGATCGATTAGGATGATTTTTTTAGGCTTGTTTAAAATAGTGTAATAATATCGAATAAAAACGCCGCGCTTTGGGCGTCAATTGTAATTATATGGGTTTTTCGCGTCTCGCTTTGGGCGTCAATTGTAATAATATCGGTTTATCACGCCTCACTTTCGGGCGTCGATCGTAGTACTATGTGATCAATCACGCCTCACTCTGGGCGTCGATTGATTCACTACGGATTAATTCTCTGATAAAAGAATGCTGTGATGTTTTTTTAGGTTGTCTTAAGCTCCGTGATCGAGCGCCTATCATCACTGTACGGAAAAGATACCGTTTAATCAGCTGTCTATAGCTCCGTGTTCGAGCACTAATTAAATCGGTATATAAATATAATTAAAGAAAGAGAAATTATGATGGCTGTTATTTCACACACGGTTTATTTATATCACACCAGAAAATTACTTGCACATATTTCAATTAAATGTTTCATATAACTGCAAACTTGTGATATAGATGTGATTTATTTTATAATGTGTTAGACTGTGACTGACTTGTGCGTGAGCGTGATCTCGGTGTAGATGTTTGGTCCCGGAGATCATCCTCATGCCATAAACGTACGCACAATGGTTTATATATGACATACCCCTTGAATTTTCTCCCCTGGTCAACAATGTAAAAACTAACCAATAGAAAGAGTCCTGGCGACAGGTTTTGTGAAGGATAGCTTCTTATTGGTATAGAGAAATGGCGTCTTCTGACAAATACTATGAAGTTGTTCCTTTTAACAAGAAATGACGCAGTATATATTTTAACAAGAAAGATGGTATAAAAAATATATTTTAGTGGTGAAGTCCTTTTAACTTCATTTCTGAGAAACGCATGTTTCTTGATGGATTAATCTTAAAAGGATACTCTACCTATATTACTTTAAAGAAAAATCTATCTTCATCCATGACATTTTAGATAATTTAGATTAATCCAAATCAATACATTACAATAGGTTATATAGGCTTATAGGGTGAAAATATTCTTTTTTTTAAAGAGCAGAATATGCTTGAGTGTCGTAGTAATTCCCACACTAGCAGACCTGAATGCAAACTTAAATCAACTGATTATCAATATATTTTATTTTCTAGTGAATAAACATATTTTGATATTTTTCACGGTGGATGTTTTCAAATTATAACGCTGTGTCGGGGCACAATTTAATATATTGATACACAAGCTTTACATTAACGAGTTATTTCGAATCTCCTCACTAAGCTCAACGAAGCTGTCTGCTCGCTTCTAGCTCTACAGCGCATGCGCACTGATTTGAGATTTGACTGGTTCTCCCGTGCGTTAGAGCCCAAGAAGAGCAGACAAAGTAGAGATGAGTTGAACTTTAGCAGAACAGCTCGCACTAATGAGACGGAAATATTGTAATTGGTTTAGAGGTCCCAAGTGACCACGTTTCTGTTCTGCGCTAGTTCTTCGGCGAATGTAAGAATGAAACAAAGAAGATATGAGTGTAACACTTTGGTTTATGGACTGCAGCAACTGAATACAAATGGCAAAATCAACGAATCCGGGAACCAAGATAATCAGATAATCAAGATGCTCCCAAAGGCAACGAGAAAGTTGATACCTGTAGCTAAAAACTATAAATCTCCACCTGGTTTCCGGTGATTGTTGGGATTATAAATGTTTTGGATACAAACAGGCTTGGCCTATAATATTTTATCGTCTATACTCGCTTTGCTCGTTAGGGACTCCGCCCCCAACCCCCCAGTGAGTTTTCTTTACTAGTGGATGTAAACTAATGTAATTCCAGAGTTGTTTTGACATTTAAAAAACTGTGGAAAATGTGCAAAATTTACCTAAAATCAAAAAATCTAGCTCTATTTAAGGTATAACCGATGGAGATACGACAAAAAGTAATAGGACCAAATTTGTGGATATCGCCAAATCCGTGGCTGATGGTGCAATCAGTTTTTTGATAGGTATTACCGTTTAGCCACAAGAGGCCTTCAAAGAAAGGTCTGCACCGACTTTAAAGTTGCTCCGACATTTTTAGATTTTTTGAGGGGTTAAAAATTACAATTTTTAACTTTTTGGAATTTTCCCGTCGGTTACAGGATAGAAGCTATAAGTTTGCCAAATTTAATGTTTCTAGCTCATCTGGAAGTGGGTAAACCTTAATGTCAGTGAGTGAGTCGGCCATACGGCTTTATAGTAGTATAATTCGCTAACCTCATTGATTGCCCCATAACAAGATGATAGGACTCAGGGACGAAAGTAGCTGTAGTAACCAAAGTAACCTCGGTGGACCTCAACCTAGGGACATGTTAACGTTACTATGCAGGCCATCTAGAACACAACCGTACACAACAGGTCATGTACATGTACACAAACATATCCTGGGAGGACATGTACCTGAAACAGAAAGAAAGGATTAAATCAGTGATATGCAGAAATTTAGAAAGGAAAAACTCCCCTTATAAAAAGCATATTAAATAGGTTTAGATTTTATGCTAAACTTATTAAGTCCTTTATGTAACAATTTAATAACCGAGTAAAAAATGTCAAAATAATAAAGAAGAAACGGTTTTTGAGTACGATATAAGTTTGAGGAATTTTTAAATTTCTTTGTAATTAAATAACTGGTATCTTATTCTACCACTCTTCTAAAATATTTCCATGAATTATCTTTCTATATTATTTTTAGGCATCGTATGGATGTTAATTGAAAAATATAATTTATACATCTTTAGACTAGTTTCTACCAAAGTATCCTACTTGTCAAATGTTAATAATATTTGTGCAAATAACTCGTTTCAATAGTACAAATTACACCTTTAAAAATTGCTATTTCAATGTA
The DNA here is from genome assembly GCA_901482245.1 of Timema douglasi. Lineage (NCBI taxonomy): Eukaryota > Metazoa > Arthropoda > Insecta > Phasmatodea > Timematidae > Timema > Timema douglasi. The sequence continues at coordinate 118,007 of CABEEJ010001850.1, forward strand.
ACATTTTATAAAAAGGACAGTGTGAGTATTTACGATGTTTTTACTAATTAGCTTTGCCATTATGAAAATTTTTTTTATATGAATATTTGCTTTTGATACAATTCGAAATTTTGTTTATATTGACTTTCAACTCAATTGGCATATATGAATGTAGGCGTGAAACTTACCTAATAACAGACCGTATTCAAATTGGTAACAAAAAAAAAAGTTTGAAAAACAGCACACAAATGATAATCACTTTTACTTTTTATGACCTACATAGTAAAGAGGTGATTAGTGTTTGTATGTATATGGTTTTTTTATTTTATTGCTTGGTATAAATTGTAAGGACTGTGCCTAGATGGAGCAGTAGTTCTGTTTACCTTTGTTTGTTACAACACTTATCAGCAACATGAACTTCATTTTCATTTTCACCTTTACTGGTATTTTAGCCATGGTAATGTACAAACTTTAAATTGTTTTGAAAGTTATCAGAGCTACATTATTTTAAATGTTACATAAAGTATTTTATTCAGTGTTTGTATCATTATGTTGATGACGTGCAGTGACATTTATTAATGGTACTTTTAACATTATGGTACGAGAAAGGAAGGGTATCCATTTTTGGAAACTACCCGCAAATTGAATTTCAACCGTGACCTTCATATTAATGACTACCAAAACCAATGTGAGATTAGGATGGGTATTTAGAGGATGTTATAAAAAGGCAGTTTCATTGCAGTTTTTTTTACATTAAAATATTTTTTGGTCAAAATAAATCAAATATTTATCCAATACAAACATATATTTTAATCTTCTTTACACGGTAATATCAACAATTGTTGAATATCCGTCATGAGCATTGCGGCAGTTGATGAGAAACCTTTTTAAATTAAGAGAAAATTTTGTCATTAAATTCTAAAACACCCTTGAAAGATATTCAACAACTGTTGAGGTCACCATGCGGAGAAAATTAAATTATGTTTCTACTGAAGCAACATATGATTTAATTTGGCTGAAAAAATATGTTGCTATAAAAAACCTAAAAATACAACCTTTTTCTCGCGCCACTTACACTTCCAGCTTAAAGCTTGCAGCTGTTTGACCAATGTAAAGAATGTTTATTAATATTTAAAATATATCTCCCTCAAACCTTTGTTTTTTAACGCCCATCTTTGTTTTAAGTTTTGTTTTATTGCTTGTTTACTTGAAAAACAAGTCCAAGGGAACTACATTGTTTATCTACATGGGGGTTTTAAAATATTATTTGGATAATGAACAATAAACTAACACAAATAGGAAACTAATTTTGACCATTTAATGCTTAATTTTTTTTGTTTTCTTTGGCCATATTTGGTGAATTGTTAACAAAACGAGTAAAAGTGTGTGAGTGACAAAATTGCTATAATGACACTCAATGAAAGTCTTAATGCTTTTATTTTTTATTCCAGGTGCCACGGTACATAAATAAATGATTAATATAACCTTAATCAAAATATGTATTCATAATTTGTTCAATAATTTAGAAAATAAAGTTTATCAACATACAAAATGTATTGCATAATCTAATAACTATAATAATATTCTTTTAATTGAGAAGTGAAACCTGGAGACAAGAATAAAACCTGAGACCTTCGGTTTATTACGCCAGTGCTCTAACCACTGAGATATCCTGCCTTAAAATATGAGTGAAGAATGACCCTAAGCACTGGATGACTCCTGGATAGCTCAGTGGTTAGAAAATTGGCCAACTGTTCCGGGTTCAATTCCTGTGTCTATGAGTTATTTTTCAATTTAAAGAATAATTATATTTAGATATTACTATAAACATAACTAACAAATATAATAACTTGGCAATTTAATACTTAATTATAGTAATTACGAAACTACCAATACTCAATTTTTATTCTCAAACTTACCATAGGCCTGCAAAAAATTATTTCCTATTATTATCATCGAAACATTGGGCGCGTGCTCTCAAAATTGGCCGCCAACAGTTCCTTAAGTCGTTTGAATAAACAGGTCCAGTAGATGATTAAATTCACATCCCAGTCAGGTCGAAGTTAATTAGTCTAAATAATAATCATTTCAATTTCAATTTCCTTTATTATAGTGCTGGACAACTGTCGTAGGACTTATAATACAATATATAATAATAATAATAATAATACAAAATATAATAATAATACAATATAAAATAATATAATAATAATAATAATAATAATAATTATCACCGCGTCTTACTACCCATTTGGGTTATACGCTTAAGTACTAATTACGCTAATGGGTTAGGAATTGGAAAGGTTTAATATAGAGGAAGTGAACCCACATTTTTATGGAGGGAGAGTGGAAAACAATTTAGGAAAAGCCACCCCCAGTTCACCCCAGTTCACCCGATCCTCGATCTCCCTGTCCTCGGCAGTATAGCTCAACACAAAACTAGTGAGTTAGCTAACTACGCCACCGAGGCGGGTAATTAGTGTAAGCCTCAAGCAAAATTAGGTCTGGAATATGGGATTATGAAATCTCTCTAAGTGAGGTTTAAGTGTGATAACCTTTAACTTGTGTTAAGATCTTTAAAATTGATAATATACTCAAATATCAGAATAGTGACGTCTAGCTAAAGAACTTTTCTTGAACTTTTTTTTCAGACAGTAAGCAAGGCAGTATTATTTAAACATTGATATAGTTATGGCCATTTATTGAAGAAATTATTAAATTTATTTTTAATCTGGAAATGTTAGAGGTGTTTTTATTGTTTGTAACTGTGCAGCTTTAGAATATAAACACCTAAAGCTAGCCTTAAAATATAGCCTATGTATTCGACACATTCGTCTGAGCTCTGAATTTTAATAAAATTTAGTGTGATTAATATTAAAATTATTTGGTGTCTTTGAGTGGAGTGGTGGGTTGCAAGTTCCCTGTTTGTCCACCCCACCATCCCACTTAGGTGTGCCACAGTTGCCCTCAATGTATTTTGGACGTGTTTTAACCCCTATATAATGAATAAGATAATCTAGAATCACTAGTCACCTTACCTTACTGATAAAAATTCACTAAACCCTTATTTTTTAAATAGGTTTAACGTAAATAAATAAAATGGGGGCCTTGGAAGTGAATAATAAGCTGAGCCATTAAAAAGGTCCCTAGGAAAATATTTTGTTTTACAAAAATCTTTAAATAAGTGGCCCAAAATATCTTTGTACAAATATGTAAGTAAATTTCTTCTAAGAGGAATATATTCTAATTTTATAACCAAAGCATTATAGTAAGTATTTTTAAAATAACAAATAAATTTTAATCAAAATGTGTTGTTTATTTGCTAATATGACATTTTTACATATAAATAGAAAGTACACAATTATTTAAATATTTACTAAAGGCAGATTATAGGCTAGAGAGTATTTATATAAAGATTATAGTAGACTGTACAAATACTAGTACAGGCTGAAAACACAAATAAAATATTTGCAATATAAATAAAAAATTATATATATATCTATACATCCATACAGGTATAATAATAAAAAAGAGTATAGATTAAGGGGTTTAATCCAAACGTTATAATGAATATAACTACTGTGGGAAATAACTATGATTGGTTTATACACTGCCATGTATGTTTAATGTATGGAGGCATGACATTGCTTCGAAACATGTTCCCACAACACCTAATTTCACTTCGCGGAGACATCACATGGCCACCGCTGTCCTCCGATCTTTCGGCATGTGACTCCTTTATGTGGGGTTATCTTAAGTCGAAAGTTTTCATTGATAAACCACGCACTTTGGAAGAACTCAAGGTTGCTATCGAACGTGAAATTAGGGCAAAACCGATAAACATTCTTCGTGATGTCATGAATAGCTTCAGAGCAAGGCATTCAGCAATGTGTGAATGAAAATGGAGGACATTTGCAAGAAGTTATTTTCCATACCTAATTTGTGTTATAGAAATGGTTTCATGGTGTAAATAACAATGGCAAAATATGCTGAATTTAATGACCAGGTGTAAACAATTTTTTATTCGAAAATACAAAAGTTTTTAAACTTTCAAAACCGTCATTAATTTCTGCCGCACTCTGCATGAACGATGGTACAAAACATATGGTTGCGTTGATCACAATGTTTATTAAAATCTTTATACTAGTAGTTTGGTGAACAGTAGACCTCACTCCTTCCATTCAAAAAATGCTCAGTACATTGATCTAAGATTATTATTATTATTATTAGCACCGCGCCCTACTACCCTTTCGGGTTACACGCACTTACGCTGATGTGTAATGATAGGGTGATTGAGAGATGAAATGGAAGACCTACAGCTTAACGTGGGATCCGAACAACGGTGAAGGCCTGGCATTCCACACATTCACAAGTTGTGATTAATACACGTCTTGTCAGAGATGAAGGAAGGGTCTGATAATCAGATAAATCTGTGCCGGGACCGAGGATTGAACCCCGGACTCCCAACACTGGAGTACGACATCTTACCCCTAGACCACCAGGTCATCATTGATCTAAGAAATCATGTTCTTACGGTTAGTAGTCATAACGTTTTCTTAACCTTTCTCTTTGGATTTAAAGTTGAAATACATCCTATAATTAATTTATCCTTGGATTTAATTTGATATTCTTCCTTGATAATCCAAGTTAGACAGAAAATGAAATGATACTATTATTCCAATAGTGAATTATATTAATAGAGAATAGCCATTGTTCACGTAGTTTAGTACGTCGGGCTCACAATATATGTCAATATTAAAAAAAAAGTGGCTAAGTTACTCGATTTATTCCTTAGAATTTTTGATTCAAATCACTTGAGATGAGCTAGTAAATGAAAAACCATTCGAGTAGCAGCCATCTTTAAACGGATAACCAGACTGAAAAATTATGCAAATAATTTGTTAGCTATAGGTCCATCATCAGTAGGTTTGACTGGAATTTAAACCCCGATGTCCCCATCTTAACGAGGCCTGTCTAACACGTGAGTGATGCCTTAGACTATTCGGCCACTGAAACGGGTAATGGTCAAGTTAAAACCGGACATTGCTAAGCTAGATCAATAAGGAATGGTATGATGGAGTTTTTTTTAGAGTAAATGTGCACTAATGATCGTGGAGAGACTAGCAACATCAGGGTTAAGAATCACGTGGCTAAAACTCATGTGGTTAATATTCACGTGTCTAAAACTCATGTGGATAATAATCACGTTGCTAAGACTCATGTGGATAAGACTCATGTGTCTAAAACTCATGTGGATAAGACTCACGTGTCTAAAACTCATGTGGTTTAGAATCACGTAGCTAAAACTCACGTGGATAAGAATCACGTTGCTAAAACTCATGTGGATAAGACTCAAGTGTCTAAAACTCATGTGGTTAAGAATCACGTAGCTAAAACTCACGTGGTTAAGAATCACGTTGCTAAGACTCACGTGGTTAAGAATCACGTAACTAAAACTCACGTGGTTAAGAATCACGTTGCTAAGACTCATGTGGATAAGACTCATCTGTCTAAAACTCATGTGGATAAGACTCACGTGGTTAAGAATCACGTTGCTAAGACTCATGTGGTTAAGAATCACGTAGCTAAAACTCACGTGGCTAAGACTCACGTGACTAAAACCACCCCAATTGCATCTGGCCTGAATTTTAAACTAGCATTCCTCTGTGAACAGCGATCAGTTAGGTCTATAAGGCGAGATTAACGTTTTAGACCACTCGGTCATCGCTGATTATCATTAATATGCATTTCACTGTCATATAAAATTATCAATTTAACTCAAATCTACCCTCTTAGGTGGCCAAATGGTCCAAGGTGTTACTCTCACAATAAACATGACTGGCGATGATGAGGAGATTTGAGTTCGAATACCTACCATGTGTAATGAAGGTAGTTTTTTTATCTATATGGTTTTACACTAGCCCTACATGCAAACACACATTATTGTAATTAGTATATAGGTGTATAAACCGAACAGGTAGTAAGACGTGGCACTAAAAAATACAAAGGCATAAATTACATTCTTTTATGGCTGGCTAAAAAAATGCTTAGATATAACGTTGTAGGATTTAAGTAATAATACCCCCATAGCTGACATATACACATGATATTAAAACACATTTAATATGTGCGTGCGACAGCAATTTGGTCTACAGCAATTGATTTCGATAGACAATATAAATACCCAAAAAATTACTCGGTCAGTAAGTTGTTAACATCTTGCATTCTTCCAAGGAATGTAAAACTTAAAATACACAAAACAATAATTTTACCAGTTGTTCTCTTTGGGTGTGAAACGTGGTCTCTTTACCTTTCATGACGAAAACAAATTTATGGTTTTTGAAAAACAGGGTGCTTAGCAAGATATTTGGTCCAAAAAGGAATGAGGACTGGATAGAACTATAACAAGATAGGGATAGTGTATAATGAGGATGACTGGATATAACTATATAGGGATAGGGTGTAATGAGGTGGACTGGATATAGCTATAACAAGATAGGGATAGTGTATAATGAGGATGACTGGATATAACTATATAGGGATAGGGTGTAATGAGGTGGACTGAATATAACTAACTCAATATAGGGATAGTGTGTAATGAGATGGATTGTATAGAACTAACTTAAGATTGGGATAGGGTGTAATGAGTTGGACTGGATAGAACTATAACAAGATAGGGATAGGGTGTAATGAGATGGACTGGAAATAACTAGCTTAAGATAGGGATTGGTTGCAATGAGGTGGGCTGGGTAGAACTAGCTCAAGAAAGGGATTGGTTGCAATGAGGTGGACTGGATAGAAATAGCTCAAGATAGGGATTGGTTGCAATGAGGTGGGCTGGGTAGAACTAGCTCAAGATAGGGATTGGTTGCAATGAGGTGGGCTGGGTAGAACTAGCTCAAGATAGGGATTGGTTGCAATGAGGTGGGCTGGGTAGAACTAGCTCAAGATAGGGATTGGTTGCAATGAGGTGGGCTGGGTAGAACTAGCTCAAGATAGGGATAGGAGACGTACTTTTGAAAGTGTGGCGATGAGCAAGTAAGTAATAAAATAATACCAATAATTTAATAGTAAAATGTTATTAATGCCAAGAAAGTGATATATATAATACAAGCAAATTGTTTGGGTACTGAATTCCAAAAAGATTTTAATTGTAATACATAACCATTTGTTATAGGTGAGTATAAAGGCTGCTCCAAGTCCTTCGTCGGAATCAGGTAAAAAAACTTACAATTTCAATTTACCACGCATTGATGGTAATTGGTCTAACGTAACGCGTCACACTCATATAAATATGGATTGCCAGTGATCGAGAGAATTGAGTTTGAATCCCATTAAGATGTCCTTAATCTGGTTTTTAACTAAGCAAATGCGGGTGTATTTCTCATAAATACTACCTTCCACATTCCTACCCCATTGATACATGAACAAATATTTGTTTTTAAGTCCTTAGAGATATTTCTAAACTAACTATAATTTTGCGATCAAATTTGATAGATTTCGCTTGCTATTATGTAAATGACTTATCTTCCCCCTAATTAGAAATTTTACACTTACGCATTTATTATTAAAACTAAACCCNTGGTAGGGTGATTGTGAGATGAAATGGAGGACCTACAGTTTAACGTGGAATCCGAACCACGGTGGAGGCCTGGCATGCCCCACACTCACAAGATGTCTTGTCAGAGGTGAAGGAGGGGTTTGATAATCAGATAAATCTGTGCCGGGACCGAGGATTGAACCCCGGCCGCCAGCACAGAAGTCTGACACCCTACCCCTAGACCACCAGGCCAACTCACATATTGAAGAATAATCATAGACTCTACCATAAAATATGAGTGACTATCGACATTTTTATGAGGAATAAATTAAATTTCAAAATAAAATATAGCCTATGTTACTCGCTGATAATGTAGCTTTATATTGGTGAAAGAATTTTTAATGTTGGTCCAGTAGTTTTTGAGTTTATCCATTACAAACAAAAAAACCAAAAATAAAATGTTTTCTCTTTATAATATTAGTGTAGATATAGATATTTGTAGATTACATTATTTTAGAAAAAAGTAGAGGGGCGATATTTAGAAACCATTACAAAGTGTACGTATCACTGGTATGTATTATTATAAAATTACACACATACTCCCAATATCAAAGATCCAAATTTAGTAATAAATCAAAAACAACCATATTAATACTATCTTGAGCAATATTAACAAAAAAAATAACAATAATGTTTTATGCAGAAGGTGTGTCTAAGGATGAAAATAATATTAGGTTTATCAAAGTTTGCCATATTTATAGATAATCGAATATTTTAACTTATTTCACCCACCTCGGTGGCGTAGTTAGCTAACGTTCAGTTTAGTGTTGATCTAGGCTACCTATGACGTAGAGATCGGAGTTCGATCTCCGGTCGGGTGTACTGATGGTGAGTTTTCATAAATGGTTTTACACTTTCTATATCTCTCTCTTTATGAACACAAATATTGGTTCATTCCTTAAAAATACAATCTTACTCATTCCTAACACATTAAAGTAGCTAGTACATAGCCACAAAAACCGGATGGGTATTCAGACGCAGTGATAAATAAAGAACAAGAGATATGAAAACATTTAAATTTATTTTCTTTTAGTTGTATCATGGAACATAAAATATATATTTACAGGAAAAAACAATGATGAAGAATTTGATCAACCATTTTATGAAGCAAAACCCGAAGGCAATATAACAAGTGGACCATATGAACAAACAGAAGATCACTCACATGGTGTAAGTATATGGATTTTCCCATATCAATCGAGGCATGTAAGATATCCCTGAAAGACATAATACGATTTAACCTTTCCATCAGAGTTAGTAGGCTCTTTCTCACTCGCTCATAGAAAGTGTGTGGAAAGTAATGGGAAACTGCCACACCTATTCACTTGTCTAGTACATGAGCTAGTTCCCAGATGGAGCGGGCGGGTGGCACTAACCAGTTGAAGGGTTGAGTGCATGCGCTGCACTGGATGGATGAGGTAACACATTAGTAACAATCTTTGGGCTACAAAACCCTCAATACAAATCAATAAATCTTGACCTTCGGTGTCCGCATGGTCTAGGGCGTCACTCTCACAGTAGAATGGACTGTCAATGACGAGGAGATCGGGGTTCGTATCCCAGTCCTTTTTACTGAGGCTGGTTTCCTCTAAATAGTTTTCCACTCTACCTCCACATGAATGTGGATACACTCCCTTTAAATTTAACCTTATTAATCACTAACTCTATATCGTAATAAGTACATATGCACCCATCCGACTAGGTGGCGTTGTTGGCTAACGAGCTAGATTCGTGTTTAACTAGACCACCGAGCAGGGGAGATCGAGGTTCGAATCTCGGTCGGGTGAACTGGGGGTGGTCTTTCCTAAATTATTTTCCTCTCTTCCTCCACGCAAATACGGGTTCAATTCCTCTAAATCCAATCTTCTAAATTCATAATCCCTTATCGTAATTAGTACTTAAGCGTATAACCCGAACGGGTAGTAAGGTGCAGTGATTAAACATAATAATAATAATAATAATAATAATAATAGAATAATACATTTGTTGTTGCAGTTGATGAAGCGTCAAATGGATTTCGCCATGGCCCCGCAGTTGATGATGGGGATGGCTATGCAGGCTAAAGACAACATTATGGGATCCATGCAGAATGGTAGCAATCCAATGGAAGCAATGGCTAATGAAGCTGGTAGCATGGCTGAAATGGCAAGTTCGCTCATGGGATCCATGGGTAAGAAAAACAAATTTTGACTGTTAAATCATTTACCTTAGTTGTGTTGGGGTGAATTGCTCGCCTTAAGACCCACTGCTTGTTTTATTGGTCAGTTGTAAATGGAACTTGGGCAAGTCGTAGGAAAATAGGAAATGGCTCAGTTTACAGATCTCAAGCTCAAGCATCGGGGTAAAAATATTTATTTTTTTCAAACTTGTACTCAATTTACTAAAAATATCGTCTAAAGTTTGTTTTTGTAGATAACGTAAGGTCACAACATCTACCTATGCCTGGACTTGGACCCAAGCCATGGATAGTGAAGTCAACCTCACTAATCCTGCCAAAGGAGGGGCATGGCGGGCAAAATATGTCCCATAAAATGTCTCGAATTAATATTAGCTAGAGATGACTTGTAGACAGTGATGCAAAAATCCTCTAATTTGTTTTATTCTCTATAAGAGTAAGTTTATATTGATTCTTATTAATAATAAAATTTGTATTATCTTTTTTCATTTAAACAATTTTTTTTTACATAAGTAGGAAAGCACCAAATTATTGGCAGTTTATCATTTCGAATATGATTTAATTGACATTTAGTAAGTAAACAACCCTTTAGCAGATTCTACGTTAAAGTTAAATTCTGTAATAAAACACTCGAAACTTTATAAATGTTATGTAAATATATTTCGATATAATACCTAATTGTGTGTTTGATCCCTACTCTCTAGCATTACCCTAATAGCGTACTCTAAGGCTAGATTAAAGAGTAACGGGGAAAGTGCATTCTCTTGTTTCAACCCAGTGTGTATTTCGAAATTATCTGATAAGTGACATCCAACCCGAACCCTGCCACGCGTATCAGTCAAACATTCCTCAAGTTTTTTGGGTACCTCAAACTTAACTAAAATTTTATCTATTTGCTCATTTTAACTGAATCCCAGACCTTTTTAAAATCTATGTATAATTGATGTACCGTCATTGTGTAGTCTCTCTCTCTGCTAATATTTGTCGAATAGTAAAATTCTGATCCATTGTTGATCTATTTTGGAGAAATCCACATTGAAGGTCCTCAATTATTTCCTCTGCATATGGCGTGAATCTCATTAAAATTATACAAGATTAAATTTTGTACCATGTTAATAGTAATGAGATACCTCTATAGTCAATACACTAGGTTTCACCCCCCTTTTTGAAAAGAGGTAATATAATACCTTCCTTCCATTCTTGTGGTAATAGCTCGTGGTTCCACATGGGGCATAGCGGTTTATGAATTTCTATTACGAACTTTTCATCACCTACCTCTATTAACTCTGCTAGAATTGAATCTATACCTGGAGATTTATGATTCTTTAACTTCCTAAAATCTTATTTGACTTCACTGGTACTTGAATCTGGGACTAGTGACTCATCAGTATGGGTTTCGACACCCTCAACCGATTCTGATCTTTCATGAACATTCAAAAAATGACTAAAAGTGACCATTCCATTTACTAATATACTCGCTTGTATCCTCCATAAGGTTTCTATACTCTTATTTCACTAAATTGGCCCTAGCCTGAAAACTTTTCATATATTCATTGATACACAAATAAATTCCCTGATACTCTTATTTTTGCTATTTTGTTCTATCTCACTAACTTAAACCTTTGAATAATCTGTATTTTTGTTTCTGAATATGGCATGAGCCTTCCTTTTTGCATTGCTAAATATGTTTAATCACAATACAATACAATAGGACTTTATAACCAATGTAATTTTGATTTCCTTCTCTTCTCTAGTAATTCTGAACATTCATTCCTTGTCAAACTATGGTTTCTTCCTAATATTTTTGCAATGACCTACTTTACCCTTTACTGCATTTATAATATTATTCCTGGCAATACCCCACTGTTTCTCTATATGTGCTTTATCGTCCATATTCTTTGAGCAATCTAGGGAAGCAAACCTATTAAGAATTTGAATTTTATATCTATTCCTACACTCACCATCTTTATGTTTCCCTACATCATATCATTCTAACTTTCCGGACAAATTTCCATTTTCTGTTACTGCCAGACGTTCCCTAAGTTTTGCTGCTACCGATCTGTGGTCTAAATCACAGCCTGTATGACTGACATCCACTAGGCTTATATAACGTCTCTTATCTATCAGCAATTTATCTGTTTGATTATGTGTATTCCCATCTGGGGTGGTTCAAGCATATTTATGAATATCCTTATACTTGAATCAAGTACTTTTCACAACAAGGTTCTTTGATATGGCAACATTTATCATTCTTATTCCGTTATCATTACTGACACCATATAAGCCTTCCTTTCCTAGTGTGGGTATAAATAATTCTTCCTTCACTATCTTTGTATTAAATTGACCTATCATGATTTTCATGTGATAAGTTGGTAACTGGTCATACAGGAGTTTACCTCCTCATAGAAACAATCCTTTACTAGGTCATCTTTGCCTTCTGTAGCACAATACACATTGATGACCATGTTATATCACATTACTGCTACTACCAAACTTGGCATCCTATTGTTATTGCACTTTATGTCCTTAACTGTTGATATGATAATAATAATAATAATTATTATTATTATTATTAGCACCGCATCTTACTACCCGTTTGGGTTATACGCACTTACGCTAATGTGTAATGGTAGGGTGATTGTATCCTCACATTCACAAGTTGTGATTAATACACGTCTTGTCAGAGGTGAAGGAAGGGTTTGGCAATCAGATAAATCTGTGTCGGGACCGAAGATTGAACCCCGGACCCCTAGCAAAGAAGTCCAACACTTTACCCCTAGACTACCAAGTCACCTATTGACATAATATTTTTGTGGATTAGAAAGCCTGTGTCCAAGCTATATCCGTTCCTCCATTAAAAAAATACAGAATCCATTGATTGTAATTTGTTCCCGACCATCTCTTGACCATCTCCTGACCATCTCCTGACCATCTCCTGACTATCTCCTGACTATCTCCTGACCATCTCTTGACCATCTCCTGACCATCTCTTGACCATCTCCTGGCCATCTCCTGACCATTTTCGGACCATCTCTTGACCATCTATCCTCTTGTATAGCCACTACATCTAATTTAAACTTATTTACTTCATCCATAATAAGATTTTAGTTTATATTTAATTTAAAAAAGTGTTTATATACTTGTTTTTTTGTGATATCATAAAGCTTGCGTTCAAACTAGTAACTACATTTACTGATACTGTTATGTTATTATTTGTTTCTAGCTTGATATATGAGTGGCATTTCATGTCCAGTAGCTGCAGCATTCAAGATTTTTTTTTTTTTAAACTTGCTTTATTAAATTTATTTTATGATTTTAATAGTATTTGGATTCAAACATGTTGGTTGATTTAATTTAATTATTGAATTTTATATAGAAATTTGTAACTTTTAAATAAATCTTATTGTTTACTGAAATAAAAATGATTTAGGGGTTATTTTCAAAACGACCAATACCTTATTGAGAAACACAAGAATACAATAAAATATTAATTTATGCTAAAATAATATTGAAGACTGGTGGAATATTTTAGACTTCTCCTGTAGTATGGGGAATACTTATACTTATAATAATATCAATGATACACCTCTTGGAGTTCAGGCTTAAAGTTGGATCATTTTAAACTCTAATAAAGCTATGAAACTTGTATAGTAGTTGGATGTATGTGGACTATTGAAAAGAATGAAGAAGTATCAGAAGAGGCAAAGATGTTACTAAAGGTGTGCTAACGCCAACGTGGTCTTACGGATTTGAAGCGTGGGTTTGTCAGGAGAAACACAAGAGCAAGGTGAATGCTGGTGAAATGATATATCTAAGAAATGTATGTGGATACACTCATATGGACAAAGTCAGTAATGAATGGGAGCTGAAGAAGTGAGTTTTGAAAGGGAATACAATAGGTCAATGTGAAAGAAGTGTATTACGGTGGTTTGGGCGTGTTGAGAGTATAAGTGTGGATCGAGTGACGAAGCAAATATATGAAGGTAGAGTGTGTGGATCAAAAGGAAGGAGTAGGCCATATAAGACATGGCTAAATATTGTATACAAATGTGTGAAAGAGAGAAACATTAATAGTTTTAAGAATAAAAGACGTGTATGACTCGGTGTGTGGATATTGTTAAAGAGAAGGGAGTATACAAGGATAGGACGGTGTAGAGAAAGTTAATGAGGATGGATTAAGAACAGAGTTGTTGTTTTTTGAGTTACATGCACAGTTGGTTGCCTACCCCGCAAGGGAACGGCGTGATTAGGTATGTATGTAAAGCTATGTTGTCCCAATTCTTCAAGTTCTGAACCAGTGTTGGATCAATATTGAGACTCAAATCAAGAGTTTAAAGTGAGATGTAAAAGGACGCGAGAAAAGGTCAGTACTTTTACAGTCTGCTTAGCAAACACTTTTGTTTGGCAAAATAAATCAAATATAGTTCTACAATAAAAACATAGAGCTAAGTTTTCTGCACATAATAACAGTTCTTGAAAATGTGTTATGAGATGTTTATAGTTTACTACCGTAGAGGGCACAAATATTCTTTTCAAATAAATTAAACACGTTTACGTCCGGAATTTGTTCAACTGGTTTGAATGACTTTCTTCATATTTAGAAAAAAAAAGTTTTGTAAAATAATAATATGGTTCTGTTGGCTTTATCTACATTTTAAGTTATATTAAAATGACTGTAAGATTAAAACTAAAAAAAAAATTATAGGTTTGTGAACGTTATTAGTTATATATTTCATTTTATACATCTTTGAAGAGAACTATCATTTAAATTTAGAGCTGCCAACATAATTTTGTTGATTTCTTGAAGTACAACATTTAGGTACAATTAGAACAAAATAACAAATATTCAAGCTCATGAATGATTGATTTTTAAATATTAACACAGGGGAATTATTATTTTGGGGCATAGCATTATATTTCCTCAAGCCTATCATACATAAAATTAATTTGATTGACGCAATTGGCTATCAAAGATCTAATTTAAGAGATAAGGATAAGGAAGGTAAAACACCACGTGGTACCGTTGAGATAGAATGGGAAAACTACATTAATCAATTATATTTAGAAAACCACCCTCAGGGTATCTAGCTGAAATACGAACACTAACCTCCCCACCAACAGTGCCCAAGTGTATTGTGGGTTACAACTGCTTAAACCTCGTGACCACCTTGCGGATATTTTCTTATATTATCTTGTATCCAGGTACTAAATGCCAACATAAAATAATCTAACTCAATCCCAAGGTGAAACGAAAAATCAGAGGACTGAACATTATTAATGTTTACATAACTAAAGAAAGTATTGAATTTCCGAGTATTATTATTATTATTATTATTATTATTATTATTATTAGCACCGCGTCTTACTGCCCGTTCGGGTTGTACGCAGTTACGCTAATGTGTAATGGTAGGGTGATTGTGAGATGAAATGGAGGACCTACAGTTTAACGTGGAA